>JABCRI010000329.1:0-25436 GCA_015143295.1 Tetracentron sinense | reverse complement strand
CTGTAGGGTGGTCTGCAACAGAGATACTCATAGGTATTATATATAATACCAAGTATGTACACAAGGAAATAAACCACAAACATTCAATCACGAAATAACGAAAATAATTCCACAACGCGTACCTTGCACCACATCAATCAGAAGATGCAAGTGCCCATCACCCTTGTCAAAGCAAATACACGCCCCTGGTTTGCCTGGCGAGACTGAGGTGTAGACGGGTAGTATGAGTGATGACGCCTGATATGATCTGCTGGCGTGCTGGGGCTTAATCCCTGAGACTGCCCTGGTAAATGCCGACTGGGGCAATCCTGGATATATGGCCCTGGCGACCACAATGAAAAAAAATCCACCCGTGACCCTTCGGCAATCCCCTTGCAGGGTGCCTCGGCCGCATGAAGTGAAGACCTAGTGTATGTGCTAAGTCGGGAGGGGCCTGGATAGTGAGCATCGTCATGTCTGAGGTGTGCAACAGGACGTTGAGGGCTGAAAGAGACGCGGTCTCCGGGCCTGAGGCACATTACTGCCCGTGGAGTGAGGCGAATAAAGAAGGCATCATCGATGGGGCTTGGCCAATGCATACTGATCACACGAGTCCCGCCCCCCTCTCCTCGTTCCTCGAACTACCCTCGCTTGGCCCTCCTCGCTTACCTCCCCTCCCTCCTTCCGGCCTCCGTCTCCGAACGCTTGGCCCTCCCACCCGCCACTAAGGCCCTGTTCTATACATCAGGGTAGGTAGGATGCTGAAAACGGACACCTTCTCCATAATCACATCCTTGAGCCCTTGCTCAAATCTCCTCGCCTTCATTGCTAGTAGCAAAACCATATGAGGCGCAAATCTCGACAACTCCGAGAACTTGGCCTCGTATTGTGCCACCGACATCAAAACCTTGCTCAAGGTTGATGAATTCTCTCTCTTTCTTTTCCCGTGCTCCAATCGGAAAATACTTTTTGTAAAAAGTATCCTTGAACTCCTCCCAAGTCCAAGGTAGACCCTGCATGGTCAAATCTCTCGTCCTCAGTGCGGACAACCACCAATGATGGGCTTCGCCTTCTAGCATGAAAGCTGCCCATGCTATCTCTCCTCCTCTGAAGGTGAGAGGACCGTAAAGTCTTCTCCATCTGGAGGATCCATGCCTCCGCGGTAAGAGGGTCCACACTCCCATGGAAGGATGGAGGCCTCAATCTCTTGAATGCCTCAACTCCAGCGGTACGATGTACTGGAGCTACGGGCGGTGGAGTAGGTGCCCGCCGATGATGGTATAGCCTGCCGAGCCGCCAGTATGGCGAGTGTCTCAGCAATAGAGCCTAAGACTCGAGAGAGGTCCGGCTGCTCATCCTCATCCCGTGAAGAAGAGGAAGCTCTGGTATGTGGTCCACGACCCCGTGTGTTCCGTCTCATGACTCAAGTCCTGAGAATAATAACACCACATGAGTCTAACTTGAAACCACAGTTTACTTCAATGCCATTTCACAATAATCCAATTTGTATTAGTTGTATAATACTAATATACATCGCATTAAGTCATCAGAGTATTTATAATGTTATACTTTGGTGTTCTAGCGTTCCTAAGGCTCGTACTTGGTTGAAATAACCATTTTGACTAAGACTAAAGTTTAGTCTTACACTTGGATCAAGACTCTCTTCCGACTTACTTTCTTCCTAACTTGTTTCCTGACATATGCTCTTGTCAAGCCGTGGTATAAGATTCTAAGTGACCCTAGAGACCTAAAGCCTAAGCTCTGATACCACTTCTGTTGCGACCCAGAACCCACCCTAGGAGTTAGAGTGAACTTTGGACGACTAATCATGACTTGCTTGACAACTAACCTGCAAAACCCACAGAGCATATACAATAGAGGATGTAAACAGTGGAAACATACTCTAACATAGCACAGCGGAAGACTACCAAACCTCTATGTATATACATACACAAATCCAAGTTTATACAAAAAGTAATCCATACGAAAGAGTGGACATGCCCGCCAAAATACATAAATCTAACTCTCATCTCACCCACAGCTAATCCACTCAGAATCTAATCACCACCTACTGATAACCCTCTACGGGAGGTTCCTCCAAAGGCTCCTCGGCGTACTCCTCTTCCACCCATGGACCAGGAGCACAAACATCAAATGGGGCAGCAGCTCCCTCAGAACCTGCCGACAAAAGAAGTACGGCTGAGCATGGAATACTCAGCGGGTACTAAATACTAACCAACAATTATAGCGTAGAAATAGCAATACATAATCAGGAGCAATTCATATATGTCAAACGGAAACAATTCACATCATACAAGGAAGTAAAGCAGTTTATAATCATGCTTGTAATTCGTAGAAAACCGATAAATCCTCTTGAAACATCGTGTGCTTGACTTGACTTGAAATATCTTTTTGTACTTGAAAGCTTGTCATGTCTATCTTGCTTGATTCTTGTATGTCGTGTCATGTCATGCATGTCATGCGTGCTTGCTTGTGATCATGTAACTTGTGAGATATCCTTGTGAGGTGTCCTTGTGAGATGCCTTGAGAGGGAAGGGAGACCCTTCTTTATGCAATGCACTTGCGAGGGAAGGGAGACCCTTCTTTATGATATGTATGTACTTGCGAGGGAAGGGAGACCCTTCTTCATGATATGCACTTGTGAGTGAGGGGAGACCCCTCGTGGAATGTTGGTTCTTGTCTCTTGTGAAAAGCGAGGTAAAACATATCGTAGGATATGTCCCACCTCTAACCATGTTCTTGAAAACCTCGATAAATCATGCCATGCATGCCGTGCTCGTGGAAACCGTGTACATACTTGCATTCAAATTTAAAGATGACATTTGGGTAATTTCACAACACATATAGCATCAAAGATTGAGTAATGTAGTATTCATAGCATTATGGGAAAACAGGAAACACACTATCATAGTCCCTAGCAATATTCATAATTTATTAGGCATGCATTTCCAGATTTTCAGCTCACTGTGTTCACCTTGGCATTTCATCAAACATGGTGTGTTCATTATGGATTTACCCTACAACATGCTTTTCTAGATGGGTTTTACTCAAATCATACATGTACATTCATTATTGGAACAATGCCCTTCCCCATTTGTTCATCACACACAACCATTGGCATCCAATCGCCCATTCCATCTCCATTCACCATTCACCATTCACCATTCACCATTCACCATTCACCATTTACCATTTATCCATCTCATAGCACATGTGTAAATGAAAAAAAATGAAGAGAAAAGAAGGGGAAAGAGGAACTATAACTAGGAGGGTAGTAAGAAGCACCGACTTTGAAGAAATGAGGAAGAAACCCCTTTCCAAAACGACTGTGTAGCTGCTGCCCTAGTTTGAGGAGATGCTCCTCACGAGTTTGTGCCTTGATCTTGAAGAAAAACGGGCTGGAGGTTGATCTAGGGTTTCAAACCCTTTGATTTCTCTCCCAAATGGAAACCCTAGGTTGGAATCGCCTTCTCCTCTTTCTTCTATTCTCTCAAACTCTCTAAGTGTCGAATGATGCCCTAAAGGCTCAGATTAAACTCTTAAGGTAAGAGTGAACTGACCAAAAGACCGAAATACCCTTATTGGGATTTCTGTGAATAGTGCTGTGAATAGTGCCAACTCGTTGTGCTGTGAATAGTGCCAACTCGTTGTACTGTGAATAGTGCCAACTCGTTGTGCTGTGAATAGTGCCAACTCGTTGTACTATGAATAGTGCCAACTCGTTGTACTATGAATAGTGCCAACTCGTTGTGCTGTGAATAGTGCCAACTCGTTGTACTATGAATAGTGCCAACTCGTTGTGCTGTGAATAGTGCCAACTCGTTGTGCTGTGAATAGTGCCAACTCGTTGTACTATGAATAGTGCCAACTCGTTGTGCCAACTCGTTGTGCTGTGAATAGTGCCAACTCGTTGTGCTGTGAATAGTGCCAACTCGTTGTGCTGTGAATAGTGCCAACTCGTTGTGCTGTGAATAGTGCCAACTCGTTGTACTATGAATAGTGCCAACTCGTTGTGCTGTACAAACGTGCCCGTGGTGAGTTGTACAACGTGCCCGTGGTGAGTTGTACAACGTGCCCGTGGTGAGTTGTACAACGGATGCACACAGTATACGTTTTCCTACAGGTACAGACTGTTTTGGCCATATCTTTTGACTCGTTCGTCCGATTTTGACGATTCAACTTGCGTTGTGTTCGTACTTCGAAGAGGAACAATTCTGACATGTCAAAATTTCCAAATTCTTCCTCATTTATTAATCATACCTCTAAAAAGGCAAGATGACAACGAAAGTGTCATGTATTAAGCATGGAAAAGTCTGGGGCTCTACACCTGGTCCTCTTCTAGGGGCCTTTATCCTTGTTTAGTTTCCAGTTCTTCATTGCAAAACCGAGGATAGGGGTCCCCTGTGTCTGTTTGTAGACATGGGGGAACCCCCTTGAGATTCTCATCTTGGCTCAAGGCCCCCACCGAGTATGGAACCTCCCCACATGTTCTGGGGGACTCTCAGTCCATGAGGGGTCCCCTGGTAACATTATAGCTCAGCCCCAAGGGAAACAAATCGATTTCTGGGCAAAACCAGGAATGATGGTAGAATAATTACCACCCTTCCTGGCCTTACTGTTCTCAGCCACTATTGCACCTCTTTTTGTGGGCCCTGGTCTATTCCAAGGAGCATGGTTGGACTCCCCTGACCTTCCTCTACCTATTCTGGTCTTTCCAGACTCTTCTCTATTGTTTAACCGTGGTTAACGTGGCTCAAAACCAGAGTTAGCTTAATGGCGGTAGACAGTCTGCAGTCATTACAGTATATCAAACACAGTGGTTTTGGCCCACTGTGGGGCTCACTCCAGACCACTCCCTAGGCCCACCAAATGCCCAGGGCCTTCCTTGGACTTCCCTCTTCACCCCTGTGGGTTCAGTACCCCTTGGGTCAACCCCTAACTCGACCTACAGACCTGCAAAGACCCCCTGTAACTGCATCTGTAATGACGGTGATCTTTTTACTGCCATTACTGATTTTTTATCATTAGGTTTTTGCATAGGGCTCAGACCTGGTAGGAGGCCATTCTAGGCCCTGGCAAACTCTCTGGGCTTACCCTGACCTGCCTGGACTATTTAACTGGAGTTAACTCAACCCTGGTTAACTTTTAACCATGGTTAACCACCCTTAACCCTCAGGAAAAATCTCAAAAATTTTGAAATATTTCTAAGTGTCCAAAATGTTACCGCTTTGGCCTCTTCACCATGGTTAGCAGTCCTAACTACAGTTAATACTCATTTAACTCCGTTTAGCAACCCTAACCTCAGTTAAATCCAATTTTGGCCTACCGGGCCCAACCTCAGCCTACCGGGCTTACTCTTGTTACCCTCAACTGTGGTTAGCAACCCTAACCAAGATTAGTTTGACCTTTAACCTCGATTAGCAACCCTAACCTTAGTTATTTCTGATTTTAGCCTACCGGACTTACCCCTTGGCCTACTGAGCCTAATCCTTAGTCTACCGGACTAATCCTAAGCGTACTGATCTTAAATCATGCACTTGACCAACCTCAGTCAACCAAACCCTAGTCTACCGGACTAGGCCATTAGCCACCATTGGTGCTCACACACAGACACCCTAGCCTTGGCACGAGCCCATGTGCCAGAACTACGCTCGTTCTGATCTCACCTTGTGAGTATGTAGGCGACCCAACCCGGGTTCGACCCTAGTTAGCTTTTTTTTCTTAGATTAGTATTATCTTAAACACTTAGGCATTTGAACAAATCTTAATTTTAATTAGCTTACACCTAGAAAGTAAGGAATCATTGAAAAATGGAAGTCTCGAGGTGCCTAACACCTTTCCCAGACTTAACTGAACCTCTTACCTAAACCTCTACCGCAAAACAAGACCTTATCTACATGCCGGAGACATATCCCTTCTGACTTAATAGGTGGCGACTCTTAACATAAACCCGTTTGATTTTTTTTTAGGGATTAAAATATCGTGCTCACACTTAGGTCTTTACCTTATTCAATCATACGCCATCAGGGTTCTCTTAACTACTTTCTAGGCATTGAAGCTCATCGTACGCCATCTGATCTTTACCTTATTCAATCGAAATACATCACTGAGCTCCTTTTTCATGCCCACATGGATGGTGTCAAGCCACTCCGCTCACTAGTTATTTCAGGTTCTAAACTATCTTGGTATGACGGTGATCCCCTTCCTAACCTCACGAATATCGGAGTCTTGTTGGAGCACTTCAGTATATCACTTTAATTAGACCCAACATCGCCTTCGCAATTAATCAAGTGTGCCAATTTTCACATTCACCACGAGCGAGTCATTGGATGGCCCTCAAACGGATCTTACGATTCCTTAAAGGAACTATCACCTCTGGTCTCCACTTTCACCAAGGACCACTCAATATCACTGCCTATTCAGATGTCAATGGGCCGGAGATTTGGATGACCGCCGATACATAGGGCTGTAAACGGAGCGGATTCGGAGCGGATTTTGATATATCCGAATCCGTATCCGATTATATATCTAGATATTCGAATCTGAATAAATATCAGGTGGATAGTGAAATATGATATCCGTATCCGACTCCGATTAAAATATCCGGATTATCTGAATTATCCGATTAATTTTAAAAAAAATAAAAAATATAAATTAATATTTAAAAAATATATAATTTTTATTTAAACAAATATATTTTAAAAGTTATATTAATTTTATAAATTTAAAATATATTATTTATATATATATTATATAATCGGATCATATATAACAGTATCCGAATCTGTATCCAATTATAAACGGATAGTATTTTACTATCCGAATGCGCTTTGCCGGATACCTATCCGGATAATTATCCGACTAAACGGATTTGGATACGGATAATATCTGCATCTATTTACAGCCCCTACTAATACACACCAGTTTACGAAATTTTTCTTGGCCACAATCTTGTTTCATGGAGCACACAAAAAAAAAACAGTCAACAATGTCAACAATTGCACGTTCCAGCACTGAATCCGAGGATAGATCTCTTGCTAACACAACCACGGTGTTGTACTAGATCCATATATTATTGCGTGATTTGGGCATCTATCTTAAATCACCACCGTTGATCTACTGTGATAACATAAGTGCTATCTCCCTTGCGACTAATCCTGTTTATCATGTCCACACTAAACATGTTGAGATGAATTACCATTTTATTTGCGTAAAAGTGGTTCATGGGGACATTAATGTTCGGTTCATTGACACTATTTTGATCAATTTGCGAACATCTTCACCAAGGGCCTAACCTCAGACCGCTCGTTTTCAAATGCTCAAAAACAAGCTCCACGTCGTCGACCTGTCGTTTAGCTTGTGGGGCGTAATAGCACACCAGATACTAACTCTCATGTGATTGGATTATCAACCAACCCATTGAGTGATTCTTGGCTCACCAATGGTACAAGCACTGCATCGAATCACAACGTCAAGACAAGGAGTCCTTACATATCGCCTACGTGATTATCTCCTTTCGAGATTCATGTTACCATAACTAGCCACACGGTTTCCAAACTAACATCAGACTTTCTCCATATTAATTGTCGAATCCCACTATGCTTACATAACTTACAGTCTACTATGCTTACATAGTTACATATCTTACAGTGTATGGAAGAGTGTGCATGACTGAAAACATATTATCGAGTTTGAATAATTTGTCTTTTACTCATTACTAAATAAGAGCTTAATTTAATAATAGAAGTAATGAGAGAAATCAGGGGGTAAATCCAATGAATGTGTTCTATCCACCTCCAACAAGGGATCAACAGTTGCAGCAAGATGTGTGTGTAGTGTAATCTAATTCTCTTCCTTGGAGATTGTTAGGGGATAATAGATATCACGGTGGACATTACATGGGGATAGCTTGGCTAACAGATGCATGAATCGCATATATTCCTTTTCCTGGATTCTGGTTGTAAGCTCTTGTTCTTGTAGCATGTGACTTCTCAATCTGAGTTTTTCCTCCATTGTTGGACGAGATTTCCTTCTTTTACTCTCAAAACATATGCTGCTTATCCTTTATATAGTGCTTGAATTACTCTCAACTATCATCAGGATGATCATCTTCTTATTAAGAAAAGCATGGATGAACGAGGTATGCGAGTTTGATCAAAGGATCTTACCTGTGCATTTGTTAATGAGATCTTCACAGAAAACAGTATCATTGGATAATCTCAACCATTGTAACATTGTGTTTTTTCCTAAACTTTGCCAGGATAACACTGTTATAGGATCAGAAATGGGAAACAGAGACCAACCAGAAAACAAAAATATTACACAACTTAACTGGATCCTAACTCCTAAGTAACCATAGCGCAGAGCGAGAATGGGGGCGGGAGTGAGAGCATCACTTTTAAATATAGCATAGGGTCGGGAGGAGAGCGGGAGCGCAAGGTTATTGCAATTTTTTGGTTACTAAGACTGGATATTTTAGCATAACAATTTACTCCATCTTCTGGGTGTCTCTATCTTAAGTGACCATCAGAAAGAAGCATGCAAAGTTGAAATGCGGAAATGACCAGTGCCTACCATTATTTAGTTACAATTGCAACTAGGATTATCAACTAGCTGTGAGCAAAGAAATTACACCAAACAGTTTAGGTTGCCTGTTATATGATAGTCCACAATATTGTTAATTAGGAAACCCACCAGAATGGTTCCTCGTAAGGTGACCAAAAGTATTTCAGAACAGCCGAAAGGAACCACTGTGGAGATTACTTTCTTAAAGCACCATAATTCCGGGTTACCTGCAAATATGGAGACAAAAGTCAGGTCCATCTGCAATGTCAGAACTCAGAACAGGTAAACTAAACACTTCCTAAGTTTTGTAAGGACTAATGAGCACATGTTGATTTTCAGAAAATTCCCATGGATAACAACTAATGGCATTTTAATCCAAAATTGGTTGGTTGTCATGTTCGATATTCACACCGGATTTCATCACTCTGCTCTGGAAATGTGTCATGGAGGAGCTAGAAGACCCATCTAAATGAATAATATTAACACATTTATTGAGAAGTCCGATTACTGTGTTTCTCTGGTCAAAAGAGAAGATTTGTGTTCCATCTTTCAGAATTTTATTCAACTATCACCAAGAGGTTGGCAGAATTATTTCCTTTCTCTAAAAGTAAAAATGTTAGGTATTAATGCACAGCCTCAGATCACTGTTTCAATTATAAAAAAAAACATCATACGTAGATGCAATAACATGCATCGTGGTGTGTTGGAAGTATCTTGAACGTGAGGCGCTGGGCTGAGTCAAGTGTCATTCATTTGATCGGCAGCGGTAAAGAAACTCTTCTGTGGCTGGACCCTTGGCATCCAAGGGGTGTGCTTTTTAGCCAAATCAATCTTGCTCCTTCGTTTTCCAATGACATTAATAGACTAGCCTATGTTGAGTCTATCAGGGATAGGGATGGCTGGCGGATGTCGACTCCTAGAAGGCCGGAACTCAGTCAAGTGAAGGTTCTACGATCCGAAGCCAATAGAGTCATATGTAGGGCTGTATTCAAGCCGAGCTGAGTCAAGCTTGGCTAAGATTGAGCTCAGCTTGAGCGTGACTGACCAAGCTCGAGCTCAGCTCAAGCTCGAATCAAGTTTAAATATTCTGGCTCGAGCTCAGCTTGAATGTGACTGATCAAGTTCAAGCTCGGCTCGAGCTCAAACTTGATTCATGATCGAGCCGAGCTCGGGTTGACTCAAGATCGGCTTCTTATATCAAAAAATTTGGGATTCGTCTCTAAATCCTAATGGTTGGAACCCTAACCCAAAGTCTTCTAAAAGACTAAATCTTTGTTTTATGAAAAAACAACAAAATATTTTAACTAGAAAAATGAGAATAGAGAAGAAGAAGAAGAAGAAAAGAGAATGATAAATAAGAATGAATGTACCTAAAAAAAATTTCATGGACAGCATCTATTCCGGCGAGATTCTTTTCGCAGAGAGAGCAAGGAGGGAACTGAGAGCTGTGGCTGTGCATCAACCCGTCTCCTATAGATTTTGTTAGCCTACTAACACAATCTACTGTCTTCCCTCCCATTTTCATTGCAGAGAGAGCTAGGAGGGAGCTGAGAGCTATGGCATTTATTCCATTCTTTCCTCTCCCCTTCTAAACAGTATTCTCCCAAAAAAATTAATCTGAGAAACCAAACGTCTTTTAAGACTTGTGGTGCCAGTGATATAAATAAATTAAAAAATATGCTTGATATGATTTCTCTATGACAAGAGTCAATGAGAATTGGGTGTAGCTTCGAAATTCGTAACTTCTCTTAATTGTTTAGAGTTCAAATTTCAAAAACTGGTACTTGAACGACAGAAATGACAGAGAAACTGAAATATAAAATATATTTAACTTTGTAATATATGTTTTGAGCCGAGCCGATTTCAAGCCGAACCGAGCCTCTACGAGTCGAGCTTCGAATCAAGCCGAATCAAACTGACCTTAGCTCAAGCTCAGCTTGAACACATTTCAAGTTTAAAAAATCAGCTCGGCTCGGCTAGATCGAGCCAAATATTTGAGCTTAAGCTCGGCTTGATTGAGCCAAGCCGAGCCATTGAGCTGGCTCAGTTTGTGTGCACCCCTAGTCATATGGAAACCTATGACCGAAGGTAAATTCTCCACGAGATCCGCTTGGAACCTGGTGAGAAGTACGGGGTCTGAGGTTTATTGGGCAAAGTTACTATGGCTTGCTCGCTCCATTCCTAAGCACTCATTGATTTCTTGGCTGGCTACTAAACAGGGTTTGGCCACCAAAAACAAGCTGATGCATTGGAGTCTTCTTAGCCAAGCGAGTTGTGTGATGTGTAATGCTAACTGTGAGAAGGCACGCTATGCTCGCCTTCACTTACCGTGATTCAGCGAGTGGAATAGTCCAATGATTACCCTTGTGTCTATGGAAGCCAACGAGGCGGCAGATTTCCTATCAAAATTTCACACATCTCCCTGCGAGAACTATTTGTATCCTTGATTACCCTAGGCCCTAGACTAAATTCTTAGTAGGGCTAGGAGATATAGATATATGCGGCAATAAATTGGTCTTTTTTGTCAAGTGCAGGTCGGGGTCTACCTAACCCCAATTTTCTTTCTTCCAAAAAAAAAATTGTAGATGCAATACTCCATGTGCACACTGCTAGGGCTGCACTCAAGCCAAGCTAGCTCGACTTAGCTCAACTCGTTTGACCCAAGCTCAAGTTGGCATTTCAGGATTGAACAAATCAAGGCATGCTTTTATTTGAGCTCGAATGTATAAACAAAACTACAGGTTGTGGTCCGGGTTGGGGGGTAGTGGTCATCATTCAGGAGCAGACGCCTTTGTAGCAATGGAGTCCCCTTCGGCTTTCGAGCTTCCGCAGGCAAGTGGAGTTGTTTTCACCTTGAGTTTTACAACTTGTGGTGCGGAGGCGTTGCCTGTTCATGGGGTCGAGAAGGTGGGAGATGAGGATCCGACTCGGGTAGTCCAGGAGTACAAATTGGATTTTTCGTCAATGGAGCCCGTCTCTGTGGCTGGTGGCCCAGTCATCAATCCAATTTATTTACGTACGCCGGTGGTTTCTGTCTCTTCTACTTGCTTCGGTTCTTCTATGGGTGGGAAGGGGGTGGATGATCAAAGAGTGTGGTGGTCCCCTGTTTCTTTGGATATTTCTTCTGGTGGGTGCCACGTTGCGCCCAGCGCTCATGTATCTAGAGGGGAATTTGCTAGAGCCCAAGGTGATAGCACAGGGCCAGATCAAGTGCCTCCAGAAGGCGATTGTGATCCTGAGGCAAGACATTCAGTGTCGCCCCAGAGTTTTCTAGGGGAGGGATGGGCAGGGTCGCTTCTCTCTTATGTTGGGAGAGAAGATTCAGAATGGGTTGTATCCAGGTTGGAGGCTTTTGGCAGATTTCTGGGCTTGTCCTTTGCTAGCTGGGAGAAGGAAGTTCACGACCTGTTCAAAGTTTTAGAAAGGGAGTCGCGCAAGGGTGGTCGTCAAGATCTGGAGGCCGAATCATGGGGCATGTCTAAGAAAATGTTGTTGGAGGTTAGAAGGTTGGTTAGTAGGATTAATTATGACAACTATGGTAAGGTAGGCAGTCGGAGTCGGCCTAGCTGAGGGCATGACGCAGAGGGCATGTAGTTGATTTTTAATGTCTCTCCGCCTCTTATCCTAGAATATTCGAAGATTAGGAACCATGGAAAAACGTTGTGCTGTGAAGAATCTTGTTTCCAAACTAAGGCCAATTTGTTTTATGCCTTCAGGAAACCAAAATTGTCGTTATGTCGGATATTATTGCTCGTGATTGTTGGGGTGAGGATCCTGGATGGCGTGCGGTTCCAACTTTGGGGCATGCCGGGGGTATTTTGATCCTATGGGACAAGGGAGTTGTGGAAGTTATGGAGGAGGAGCAAGGGCCGTTTTCCCTATCGCTCTTGTGTTGTTCATTTCGTCGGGCTTTCAATGGATTTATTTTGGAGTGTATGGCCCAGTTTGCCTAAAGGAGCAGAAGGACTTCTGGTTTGAATTAGACAGCATTAGTGTCCGTTGGGGAGCCCCTTGGTGCCTTGGGGGAGAGTTCAATTGCGTGAGATATAGCCATGAGAAATCTAGTGGGGGGGTGGTGACCCCAAATATGAGGCGATTTAGGAAGTTCTTATTCAGGCAGAAGTTGATTGAATTTCCCCTAAAGGGGGCATCTTTCACATGGTCAAATTTCCGGAACCCCTCTCGCCTCAGCAGGATTGACAGGTTTTTTGCTAGTCATGACTGGGAGATCAGATTCCCCGATGCGTCGCTCTTGGCTCTTCCTAGACCGATCTCGGACCGCGTCCCTCTTTTATTGGAGTTAGAGGGGGACAATGGTGGCCCAAAACCATTCAAGTTTGAGAATATATGGTTGCAACATCCAGATTTTATGTTGGTGGTAAAAGAGGCTTGGTATAGTTCTGCGGCTTGGGGCTACTGGAGTACCATCTTTGGGCTTAAATTGAAGGTGGTCAAGCACAAAGCGATGGAATAAACAGGTATTTGGGATCATTCCTCAAAAGAAAAAAGAAATCTTGGAAGGTATTTCAGCTATGGATTTGAAGGAGGAGCAATCCACTCTGTCTAGAAGTGAGTACAAGGAGCGAGATGCCTTGAAGCATGAATTCAGCAAGTATTAAAGTGTGAGGAAATCAGTTGGAAACAAAAGTTGCAAGTTAGATGGCTGAAAGAGGGGGATCAGAACAAGAGATTCTTTCATAGGATGGCTACAATGCGTCGTCGAGCGAATAAAATTGTGAATCTTCAGATTGGGGATAAGCGATGGGAGTCAGAGAAGGAGATGGGAGAGGCAGCTGCAGAATACTTGTACAAAGAAGAGGTTGCGTATAGGCCATTGCCAGATGGTATGCCTTTTAAGAGCATTAATGCGGAAACGAGTTGTCAATTGGAAAGGTCGTTCTTGGAATTGGAGGTTTTATCTGTGATCTTAGGTATGGAGGGGGACAAAGCCCCGGGGCCAGATGGCTTTTCTATTGAATTCTATAAGAATTAAGAAGTGTTGGTCTATTATTAGGCAAGACTTGATGAAGGTTTTCCACGAGTTTTTTCAGTCTCATGCATTTGATCAGGTGCTTAATTGTTCTTTTATCGCCCTTATTCCAAAGGTGTCTAAGGCTCTTGACATCCGAGATTTTAGACCGATCAGTATTCTTGGTAGCGCATACAAGATTCTCTCGAAAGTGTTATCAGTTAGGTTAAGCCGGGTGATTGGTCAGGTTATTTCTCCAGAACAGAGTGCTTTTGTGGGGGGGAGGCAAATTCTGGATGGGATCCTAATAGCAAATGAAGTGGTGGACGAGCGATTAAAGAAGGGTGATCCAGGTATTATTTGCAAGATTGATTTGGAAAAAGCTTATGATCATGTGAATTGGGGTTTCTTAGACTATATTCTTAGTCATATGGGTTTTAGGATTAAGTGGCATGAGTGGATGAGGTGTTGCTATTCATCACCCTCCTTCCCAGTTCTCATTAATGGTTCCCCTTTTGGTTTCTTTAAAAGCTCTCGGGGTTTGCGCCAAGGAGATCATCTATCTCCCCTGCTTTTCATAATCGTTTTTGAAGCTCTTAGCAAGATGATTCGGAGGGCATTTGAGGAAGTGTGGAATGGATTTGTAGTGGGCATTACTCTCATCAAGATCTCGCACCTTCAATTTGCAGATGATATCTTGCTATTTTGTGGAGCTTCAGCTAGGCACCTTATGCATATCCGTTATCTTTTCATATGCTTTGAGGCCGTTTCCAGGTTGAAAATTAATTTTCAGAAGAGTTTGATTCTTGCTGTAGGGGAGGTGCCTAACCTAGAGTCTTTGGCTACCTGTCTTGGGTGTAAGACCTGCTCGCTTCCAAAGAGGTATTTAGGCCTGCCATTGGGGGCGTCCTTCAATTCGAAGTCGGTTTGCGAGCCGATCATTGAGAGATTTCAAAAGAGGTTGTCCGGTTGGAAATCTATGCTCCTGTTTAAAAGAGGTAGACTCACCTTGTTGAAGAGCATGCTTTGTAGTCTTCCGATATTTTTCCTCTCCCTATTTAGGATTCCTGTGTCTATTGTTATTAGGATGGAAAGGTTAAAACGGGGTTTTCTATGGAATGAGAGGGTAGTAATCAAAAAGCTTCACCTGGTTAAGTGGAAGTGGGTTTGTCGGGGGCTTAATATTTGGCCAATCAGGGCTCTCAGTAAGGCGTTGTTGGGCAAATGGCTCTGGCATTTTGGGATGGAAGGCGATAGCTTGTGGAGAGCGGTTGTTGTGGCTTGGCATGGGAGCTGAGACCGATGGAAGCCTAGGCTGCCTAGGGGCCCTCATGGGGTAGGCCTTTGGAAAGGCATTGTGACAGGTTGGGCCGACTTCGTCAAATATACTCAGCTCGTGATTGGGGATGGTACGAAAGTGAAGTTTTGGTTTGATCCTTGGTGCGGTCCTTCCCCTTTGAACCAGGAATTTCAAACGTTCTTTGCTATTTCCTCTGATAAATCCGTGATAGTGGCGTATATGCATTTTAGGAGGGAGGGTTCAGTGGTCCGGAGCCCTAGGTTCATGTGGCCGTTGAATGATTGGAAAGTGCAGGAGTTTGCTACCTTTTTAGCTAAGTTAGAAATTAGAATCGATGCACATCGAAGTGTCTTCGAAAAACGGCCGAGTTTAGGCCAGCAATAGTAAAGGGCAGTTCTCTATGAGATCTTTCTTGCAGGCAACGTATCCATGCCCCTATTTGAGCTTCCCCCATCAGATTGTTTGGCGTTCTAGGGTGCCTTCTAAGGTCTCGTTTTTCCTTTGGTCGGCGTTCTTAGGCAAGATCCTTACATTGGATAACCTGAGAAAAAGAAGGTGGAGTCTACCGAACCGTTGTTACATATGCTTGGAGGAGGAATCGGTGGATCATTTGTTAATGCATTGCCCCGTTTTGCAAGGTGTATATGCTTGTATTTCCTTTCCCAACTGGGGTCGCTTGAGTCTTTCCCTCGTCTTTTTAGGACTGTTTATTCAACTAGCTTTCAGTTCTGTTGGAAAGCCTGACTGATCTTATTTGGGCCTTATTGCCAGGATTGGTTTCGTGGTCTCTATGGACGGAGCGGAATAGGAGAGCGTTCGAGGACTCTTCGTCGTCTATCGAAAGAGTGTACTCCCGTACGTGTGCGTTGTTACGAGATTGGGTTTCTACCAAAGCCGAAGTGGTGGAGATAGAGTTCAATGAGGTTATTTCCTAGTGGTAGCAGGGGAATGTGTTTGGTGATTTTATTTGGGTTTGTTTCTTTGTTTTAGTTTCTTATGCCTTGTACTTGGTTCCTTGTGATTCACTTTTTGTGAATCTATTTCTCTTCTTCTTTTTTTCTTTTTTTTGCTTTTAACGATCAAAAATAAATAAACAAGCCTAGCTCAAGCCAAACCATGTTTGATTCGGCTAGGCTCGAAGCTTGGCTCATTTAGGGCTTGGTTCGGCTTAAGCTCGACTCGGATATATATATATATATATATATATAATATTTTTGGTAATTTTATTATATCAATACAAAATAATATTTTAAACTTTATTATAAATTGTAATAATTTTTAATTTATAATAAATAAGTTTAAGAAATAATAATAACAAAAAATTGTTAAAACAGAAAGTCTAATCTAACTCTACTCTTTAGGCCGAAGGTCTACTCCCAAATCTTATTTTTGTATATGAATGCATTAATTTTCTATGGTTTCATGTATTATAATTTATTAATAAGCACTTTAATTAAAATCATGTAAAATTAAATAACAAAATTCCATGAATCAAGCTTGAGCCAACCCAAACTCGACTCTGCTTAAATAAAGTTCAAGCTCAAACGGAGCTCGAGCTTGATCAAGCTTTGTTCAAGCCAAGCTCAATCCTAATAATTCAAGCTTGTCATCTCATGGGTCATTTGGAAGGATAGAAATAGGAGGGTCTTTGAAAACTCCCAGTCCTCTATTTCACATATTCGGGCTCGAAACTACCTACTTATTTTGGATTGGATCTCCACCCGGAATGGTGGAGTAAATTTGGACTCCATGTTGGGATAAAATGTCATAGTTCAGAATATCACATGCTACCATGGTGTATTTTTTTTTTACATTGTTGTAAACTCTACTATTTACTTTCTTGTATCAGCGCATCTTGATTAATATATTCCTTTGATTACCGATCAAAAAAAAATCGAGCTCAAATCAAAGCTCAAACCAAGCTCAAGCCGAGCTCGAACATGTTCAAACCAAGCTCACACTTGGCTAAGCTTGGCTCAACTCAGCTCGAATACACCCCTACACATTGCACAATACCAGACACTGCCACAGAGGAAAGAGAGTAAAGGAAAAGGTTCAAATGAAAAGAAAAAGGGGCTACGGTGTAGCAAAAAACATATATGCCACTTCAGAACTTTCTGAGAAAGATTATGAAAACCTATTATCTGTTTTAGTTATTTAAAAGATTCTCGGGAAAATGGAAGTTATTCACAAATTTACAAAAATTCGTTGATTAGACATTAGCTAAGGGTGTTTGCTAGAAGAAATAGGGGATAAAATAGATAGAAGACAAATCCACAGTCTAGCCTGATCAGTATAGATAATATACTTATTTGTGAACTGCGATAATTACCAATAGCGGGATATTTTACTGTAAGGATAATTACCAATAGCAACACATCTACATACATATGCTAACAAGAGTAACAGAATAAATATATCGATAAAACAATAGCGTTAAACATAGATTTCATGGAGCATAACAAATGACAAGCAATATCGGTTCTCAAGCTGGGATCAGAATGGTGTGAGGTCTTGAAGCAGGAATGACGCTGGCTCAGATATTTCTTGTGGTCTATGTTAATGTAAAGATCTTGCAAGGAGAGAGATTACAAAAAGATGATGAGAGTAACATCACATACCCGGGGTTGAGTCTTTTTTAATCTCTTTGCCATGTCATCATCGTCCTCATCGTCATCGTCCTTGTTCATGAGCATTTTGTGAACCGAAGAGTTATCTGATTTCCTTCCCCGCTTAGAGGATGATGTAGAGCCTCTACCCCTTCCCCTTGGAGCAGCTCGTTTACGTCCTTTGCCATGGAGATTTTCTTCATTTTCCTTGAACAAAAGAAAAGCATAGTCGAGTGAATTATAACATACATAAAGTAAATAGATTCCTAAACACTGAAAAGGCAAGTTAGAAAAAGGTGCAAAGGGAAAAGTGACATGAGAATTGTTCATGAACTTTCACGCATTGGGTCTGCAGGGAATTTAACATGCACACCAAGGGCAAGGACAGCAAAAGGTTCCCTTGATGTATGAAAGTTAAACATAAGGGCTATACTCCTAGGATTCATTAAACTAATTAAGAAGATAATCCATACCGAACTGTCATCGACCTCATCTAAATCATATCTCCTTGCTTCACCGCTTGAAGCAGAATCCACATCATCTTCTTCATCAGCAATACTTCGAACTGTAGCTGATGCAGCAACTGATGCAGATCTGAAATAACAAAGCTACCTGAGTAACGTCATAACAAGCATGTTGTCATAATTTATTGTTTATTGCAATATATATTAGAAGGTGAAGCAGACTTCTGACTGCTCTCAGCCATACTTATAGATAATTTATTTGTGAATTCATATCCTCTTTTTTATAACTTATGTGTGTACGTAGAGACTCTACACAAAGCTTCCAGCTAGAGAGTTGGTTAGATCAATGGCATTATAAATGATGTGTATACAACAGTACTCTAATTTCACGCAACTCAAGATGACGTACTATTATGAGGTCTGCAAGTCTTCAAAGGTCTCTCTGCCTTGTCAACACCCACTAATTTATGGTGGAAGAATCTCCCTTTGAAGACGAAACTTAGTAAGAATTACTACCAAAAAACTTAAATAAATTATTTATCAAGTACAAATGAACTTCCAATACAAAAATTGTCCAGATAATTAGATGTTGTGTCAAAGGGACTGTTAAGGAGGTTCCAACAGTAGACCCCATGGACGCCTAAGGTGCCCGAGGCGTCATTTGATGAACTTTTTGCAGCAAAAATCCTGTCCAATATGAGATCTACATATGCTGCATTTTCCTGAATAAGGGTCATGCAATTCATATAAATTGCAAAATCTATATTATCATGATGCACTTAGAACCATCCTTGGAGACGGTTCAATGAATAATAAAGAGGGATTTCAAGTGTTAGGAATAAAAAAACATAACAAGAAAATAAATAGTCTAAAATGACTGTTGAAAAGGGGAATAGAGACTAGAGAGAGAGGGATTGTGGAGGAAAAAAAAGAAAAAAAAAGAGCCTACAGTCAGGAGGGAGAGAGAGAGAGAGAGAGTGTGTGGGGGGGGGGGGTATAGGACTACATAGAAAAATGGAAAATAGCCTAATAATCAACTGTGACTGCCGAACATGTAAGAAAGAGAAAGGAGAGAAGGCGGATAGAGGGGCGAGAGAACAAGAGGTCGTACCTCTTCATCTCCTTTCTTCTTAGTTATGCCCAAGCAAGGTAATAAAAGCATATAAGTAAATATAATTATCAGTGTAGTCAAGGCGTTGCCTAGGCGGTTTTGGACTGTCACCGCCTAGGTACCTCTCTAGGCGGGCGGTAGTCACCTGGATCCTTTAAAAGTTAGCCTGTTTTACAGTTTTACAACTTAATTACATATAAATATCATTTAAGTAAATGATTTTACACCTTACTTTCATTTACTTAAGATATTTGTATGTAAATAAAGTTATACCCCCAATTTGAATTCAATAAAAATTATTTTAGTTCCAAATTCCTAAAGAATAAAATATCAGCTTTTCAATTCAAGAACAAAATCCGCTTTTTAACACCTGTCAAAATTTCAACTTGCAAATGCTAAGATATTTCTCAAAATTTAAAATTTCATAAATCTACTATAACAAAATACCCAAAAGTCCAGTAAAAAAAGTCATATTTTAGTCTTTGAAAATATTTTCATCTATAAAGTAAAAAAGTCAACTAATAGTTTAGCAGAAAAAGACTTACATTCAAGCATTACAACATTAAATGTTAAATTGTCTAGATTATTATCGACCCTAGGAGGTTTGAATTATTATGTGTATATATTAATATTATATATATATATATATATATATATATATATATATATATATATATATATATATATAATTTAATTATTTTTATCACTTAGGCATCGCCTGGGCGTCGCCTAGGCAGCGCCTCGCCTAGCCAGGCCTAATCACTTAAGCATCGCCTAGACACCTTGACTACACTGATAATTATGGGACCTACATTTATTTATATTATAAAAAACCCCTTTAAAGAGGGGTTTATGAGGGTTTAGAGGCCTTAGAGAGATATTGGGGCACTTAAAGGCCTTTTTAGTTATTGGGCCGCCTAGGCCTAGCACAGCACCTGATCGCCTAAGCAACCACTTGAGGCGATGCCTTTAACAACCATGAAGGCACTGTTTTCAGTCTATGGATCAAAATTT
Organism: Tetracentron sinense; assembly: GCA_015143295.1. Lineage (NCBI taxonomy): Eukaryota > Viridiplantae > Streptophyta > Magnoliopsida > Trochodendrales > Trochodendraceae > Tetracentron > Tetracentron sinense. Next base: position 5,404 of record JABCRI010000329.1, on the reverse strand, counting down.
TGTTCTCAGAAATTAATCGGCAAGGGTAGAACTTGGAAGAGTTCAAATGTTGTTTTTTTCTCGGCAGTTTTCTGTAATATATGTTATAAAAAAAAATGCATCAAAATTTAGATGACTTATTTCTTATATTGCTTAAATTAGAAACATCAAACTTTGGTGAAATCATCAGGATACCTTCACAAGTTCTCTTGAAGAGGGGAAAAAAATCTCTTTCTTGGGAACAAACAAAAATCCAATTCCTTGAGAGAGATCTACTTTATTTTGAGAAAATTAAATTGTTTAACATTTCATGAGAAGGAAAATATGGAGATATTTTTCATTGGCCAACATACTAACCTCCCAGAAGGGCGGATTCCCATAGTTGCATCAAGAGTTGTTTGCTTCAAGTTATTAGAGGCTTTGCCCCTGCCTCTTCCTCTCTTAGAAGTTTTGCTTTTACCAAGTTCAGAAGCATCATGGGAGGACCTAAAAGCTACTGATGACCCTTTTCTGCCTCTGGTAGCAGACTTTGAGCAGGATACCATCTGGGTGGTGTTTTCGTCATCACTAAAGCTGTTTCCTAGTCCTGTTGTACTTTTACCTCTGATATCCTACATAAAATTGAAAAGACAAGTTCAGAATGCATACACTGCATATATATTGGACAACTAAGACACTGGGAATACATTTCTCTATGATTGGCGATCCCTGATGCCATTTCTTTCAAATCAAACAAAAGGTAGTAGACTTACCGCCGACTGTGAAGTGGATGTCAACTGCATGCTTTCCTTAGAGTGCAATGACCTTCCTTTGACCCGCTCCTGCAATAAAAAATGTTTAGTTTAGTGATCAACCATATTATTAAACAAACTACCACATAATGTAAAATAAACAGAAGTGAGTGTTTAAGCTCCTTGCCTGCATGCACTCTCCAACTTTAAGAATTAAATCCTCTTCTTCAAACTTGGTATCTGATTCCCGAGAAATTTTGTTCTGGGAAAGTAAGGAATAAAGTAATGATCAGCATGTAAAGAAAAAGTATACCTCCAACAACCTACGACTATCAGCAATAATTTCATTGCAATTTGAGGATACAGTATGGAACATTTACACGCGTTTCTTCGAGATTGTACTGTATGCAAGAATAGAAAGCCATTTTATCATCCTTGTTAACAAAATCGTGTAATGCAACATCCAAATCGCTAACTGGAAGGATCTCCATTTTCTGCAAGATCAGACATTATTCTGAGGGGCCAGAAAAGGAAACAAAAAAAGATAATCAAAATCATCGAACCACTTCTCATTTTACGAGATAAAGGTTTTCTGTTGTCGTTTTCACTTTTCAACTTATATCTGTGCAAATTCCATTTGATCCCCTAATTGAGAAATAAAAATCATAAGTTCAAGGGGAAGTTCCATTGGATCCAGTAGTTTTCTTTCTTCTGAATGGCCAGCCTTTGAAAGTAAATGCATGCAAAAAACAGCATAGGATTGCTAAAAATGTTAAAACTAAAAGAGGAAATACCAACTTTTTTCAGCACACCAATGCCATGTTTGCAAGTTCTCAGCTGAGCAGCTTATACCTCAGCATGATGTAATGTAACAAATTCATATAGGAGATAGACCACAATAACTTCTGCCCAGATGTCATGAGAGGGAGTCATGCAAGGGTTCCCCACTTGACTTAAAGTCTTAAATAGTAGCTGTTTTAATTTTCAAGGTAGATGATACAATTGTGCCCCCACTTGGAAGCTCAGGTCAATGATACAATTGCATCCCTACTTGGCAGCTCCCTTCCAGTATAGAACCAATACGGCCATGCTTATAGCCGCAACCAAACTGAAGACCATGCTTTCTTGTGATTTGGATGCGAGTTTACAATCATTTTCTTGAATACAATACCAGTAAATAATCATTATCTTGAATACAATACCAGTAAAAATGCCACATTGTGGTCTATTTGGAAGGATGGAACTCCAGGGTGTTTGAGGGAGTGACCTCCTCCCTTTCTAGAGTATGTCTCAGGATTGGCCAGTTTCTGGTACACTGGTGTTCTATTTGAGAGGAATTTGATGTTGCGGACATAAATTTCCTTTTGTAATTGTTCAGAGTGGTGGTAGTTTCTTTTCTGCTCTTGTTTGTAGTTTAAAACCTTATATACATCTCGTCACTTTCTTAATAAAGAAAACAGTCTCATTGGAAGACGCGTACCAAGCGAGGCAATAACACTATTATATGGTTGAAAGAACATAAAGCATGAAAATTGAAGGTTGAGTACCAAATTGTTCTCAGCAACTAATGCCTCTATATTTTGCTGATTTAATTCTTCTGGGCGAAGCCGTTCAGAATCATCAATCTTACCTACAGTCCAACAGAGAATTTTTTTTTTTCCCATCACTATAAATATTAGAAAAATCAAAACCCATATAAAGACTAAAATATCTAAAGATAAAGAAAGCTCTACACTGTATTTTGAATGTAGTTTTAGCAAGAACAATTTATTGACAAAGGGAATGTGAAACTTATATAGAGAAAGCAGAGGAGAAATCTAACAGGTACCAAAAGCCTTAAAAGATTCCAGCTTTGCCATAATGATTAAGTAATCATTTTCAATAGAATTCAAAATTCATAACTGAGCAAATAACCATATGGGTTTTGAGTACTATGTTACCCTACATTTGTTGTAACATCCAATCTTAACAACGGTAGAGATAAGGTAAAGAAAGCTCTACAATTTTGAATGTGGTTTTAGCAGGAACAATCTATTGACACATGAAATGTGACTTAAATAGAGAAAGCAGAGGAGAAATCTAACAGGTACCAAAAGCCTTTCCAGATTCCAGCTTTGCCATAATGTAATAGTATCTCATTTTCAATAGAATTCACTAATCATAACTGAGAAAATAACCATATGGGTTTTGAGTACTATATTACCCTACATTTGTTGTAACATTCAATCTTAACAACAGTTGAGAACTTGAGATAAGTTATATTACGGAAAAAAAAGTGCTTTTATGGGTGCATCAATCTTAATGCTTTTTATGGGTGCATCAATCTTTATAAGGCAAAGGCTTGAGGCGATGTGTCAAGACTTCCTAACGTGTGATGCGTAAGCCTCAAAGTGTGAGGCTTAAACATCACGCTCCCTTATTTTTTAACTCATCATCACCAATGCCTCATCCTAAAATACTTGTGGTCGGCAACACAAAACATGTTGTCATTCTACTCAATTAAAGGTCATAACTTAACTTCGGTTATGTAACGGATAAAATTCGTAAAACCAACTCAGCGTTGAGGGACGAGCTCGTTTTTGTCGTTTTGTTCACGAAAGTGACACGTGGACACAAGTTGGGGTCACGTGCTTAAAATATCGGGGTCACACGTTGTCCTATGCACAACGATCCCGTTGTGCGCATTACGACGTCTTTGTTCTCTTGCAGAACAACGTTTCCGTTGTGACTTTGACGACGTGCTCGTTGTCTAAAGCACAACGTGAACGTTGTGCTCTTGACAACGTCGTTGTCGTTGCGCGAACAACGAGACCGTTGTCTCACCGACAACGAGGTCGTGCTGTGTTTTGAGGCATCTACGCCGTAACCGAGCTTGGGTCAACAACGAGACCGACTCGTAGGAGGAAGTGATCAGGAGGTGATCCATAATTCCGACAAGTGTGCCGAACTCGCCGTTTCGTGCCGAAAGCACTGTCTTGGCATTTAATGCTGGTCACTTCTGCGTACCGTCCGATCCCGTCCGATTGGACTTAGAGGAGGCTCTCACGTGTAATGCAACCGACGGCAGATATATCTCAGATATTTGGCAATGAGTGCTAAGACACGTGGTATGGACACCTATGGCCATCCATGGTCATCGATGGCCATACCAGCCTTGCCCTATAAAAACCCCGTGATTTTTAGTGCACAAGACACTTGATCACTGACCCAGATCCGAGAATACGTGTTCAGTGCTCCTAGTGCCTTGAGTATTTTTCAGTGTTTGTTCTTGTGCTTACTGTTCACCATCTTCTACCCCTACTGACTTTACCATCGGAGTACAGGTCAGGGTGCCACACCCTCCGCTCCAACCTTCTACCAGTAAACCAGGACGTGGAAGTAGCTGCTGCTGACGCGTGTCCGTTCGGTAATTTTTTCCCCTCACAAAATTGGCGCCGTCTGTGGGAACAAATAAACGGACCCCCCTTTTGCTCTCTGCGATCATGGCAGATCAGTCAGAAGTGTTCGGGCATGAGGATCAAACCCCTCACGCCACTTCTTTCATACCTTCTGTTGTGCACAATCCTGGAGTCAGTCCTTCGTCTGGGCAACCAGAGAGGATCGTGCCTCCCCCTGCTGAGCTCTCTGTTTCAGATCGCGTCTTGGCGATGCTGCAAGTGCAGCAGTCTGTTCTGGATCAAATCACCAGGCAGCAACAGTTGATGCAAGTAAGGCTGGAGGCGTTCGAGCATAGCAGGCTCGAGGTGGAGGAAGTGCCACTGCAGAGGCCTTCCTTGAGACGTCAGTTTGACTTCTCTTCTTCTCCTTCTGCCCCGGAGAACCGTGAGACCAGGTTTGTGCTTCTTCCTACTGAAGGGGATGTAAGGCAGCCTCCGGTTCGGGCAGAGCAGAGCATCCCTTCGGATCGTGTGGATTTCAGAGAAGGAGCAGGAAGAGAGGACCTGAGAGTGGGTACCGGGGGTGCAGACACCCAGAAGACTTGGGTAACAGCCAAGGAGGTGGAGGCTTTAATCGGTGCTCGCGTTAAGAGCATGAAGGGAGGGATTCCTGACCATTTTGCTCAGTCAGCAAAGGAGAACGTTGAGAACTCTCCCTTCACGGATGCCATCAACCAGTCTTATACTTCTTCCAAGTTCATAACTCCGATCTTCTCCATGTACACTGGAAAGACGGACCCGGAGGAGCATTTGTTTGACTTCAAGCATGCGATGGCTGTTCGCAACCCAGATGATGATCTTTATTGTAAGGCTTTCCCCAACAGCCTGTCGGGAGCAGCATCGAAGTGGTTTCGGAACTTGCCTCCTGGTTCCATCATAACTTCTCAGAGCTCAGGTCGGCCTTTATTGATCGCTTCATCATCAATAAGAAGAAGAAGGCAGGTGCAGATACTCTCTTCTCCTTGAGGATGAAGCCGGCCGAATCCTTGAAGGACTTCATTTCGCGTTTCACCGATGAAGTCCACGATATTGACAAGGTTGACGAAGCAAGCTGCATCGCCGCTTTCAAGAATGTTATCCCCAAGCATTCCGAGCTCTACAAGTCCTTAGCTCTTGACTATCCTGTCAAGATGGACGAGTTGATGGTACGTGCCACCAAGTACGGGAGGTACGAGGAGGACGTATCCGTCGTGTCAGTACCGAAGCCCAGAGCGAGAGCGGTGGATGTCGTGGAGAGGGCACACCGATCATCGAAGA
>JABCRI010000328.1:0-106187 GCA_015143295.1 Tetracentron sinense | reverse complement strand
TGTGTCCCTGGTAGTCCACCATGATTAGGGACAGGTATAGGGTGCAACAGGTTATGGTTTAAGTAGCCTCCCTGTGTGGGCTCCTGTAGACTAACTCTGCCAAGCCTATATTTATGAATCGGTTTGATGTAAGTGTTTGTTCCTAATGTATTGTGTGATCACTTAACACCGTATAGGCTACTCCCTGGTATAGAACTACTGAAAAGGGACTATTGGTGAAATGAGCGCATTTCAGAATCCTTCCCTGAGGATAATCACCCATCAGTAGTAACTCCGTGACCTCCCAAGCACTGTACCACTGACCTAGAGATGATCACCGTACGTTGGTGTAATATCGACACTGTCTACTAGGTTTAATAGTATTACACTACTATAAAGATGTGATGGATGCACAGTACACAATGAACCAGAAGATTAAAATGATTAGTATTTAGTTAACACTTATGCATTTTAGGCAAGTTGGAGGTTTTAATTGCTTAAACCTGTTTCAGGTTTTAAACCACATAATTGAATCCCCAGCAGAGTCCTAAGCTGTGAGCGTGGAAATTTCTCACTATAATTTTAGAGTCGCCACTTAATTCATATCAGAGGAGAAGTCCCCCCCTGAGAGTTAGATACTGTAGTGAATCTTTCGATTGGATCAGGGTAAGTTTTTTGAATTAAGTTCGGAGAATGTGTTGACACCTGAGACTTCCGTTTTTACAACGGTTCCCTCATCCCTAGGTTTTAAGCATATTAAAGTCAATTTTCCTAAATGTCGAGTGTTGAAGTTAACACAATCAGAAAGGGGAAAAATTTACTAGGGGTTTAACCCAGATTGGGTCCTACTCTCACAGGGTGAAGATCAGACCAGCATAACTTGGCACGTGAGCCGGTGCCAAGGCTAGGGTGTGGGTGTTGTGTGTACACTAGGGTGGCTACCATGGACTACGTCCCCGGTAGAACTAGAGTTTGATTGACTGAGGTGGGTCAAGGATGCACGATTCAAGCTCGTTATGCTTAGTGGTAGTCCTGTAGACAGGGGTTTAGAACCCGGTCAGCCCGAGCCAAGTTTGACCAAGGTTAGGTTGCTAACCAGGGTTAAGTTAGACTAACCATGGGTTAGGATTGCTAACCTTTTAAGAAAGGTGTGATTAGCCCATTAGGCTGATGAGAGACCCATAGGCCAAGGGTAAGTCCGTTAGACTTGGTTTTAGGCCAGTAGGCCCAAACCGCAAAGTAACCGCAGTTAGGGTTGGTTGTAATCAAGGTTAAAGGGGTCTAACCTTGATTAGGATTGCTAACCAAGGTTAGAGAACGGCCAAAGTCAGTTTTATGGTCAAAAGAATTTATTCGGATTTTTTGATTATTTTTTCCAAGATTTTGTGGTAAGGGAGTGCTTAAGGGCATGGTTAAGGGTCAGATTTAGTCCAAATTAAGCCCAGGGGGCTAGGTAGGGGCCTAGAGTGCCTCTGTACCAGGCCTGAGCCCTTGCAAAAGTCTAGAATTTAAAAACAAATTTAATGTCGGTAATATGATTATCGACATTATAACTGTTATTTTAACCTGGTTTGCCCGATGAAACTCAGGTTAGGTGCTAACCTAGGGTGCTCTAAAAGCATGGATGTGAAGAGGGCTATCCAAGGAAAAGATTGAGCCTGGTGTGGGCCCCAGGGAAGGCCTTAAAGTGGGCCCCAAAAGTGTCAAAGTGTTGCACCAGAAAACATAGATTGGCAGTAGAGATCTACCGCAATTTCTGCACAGTAATGGTTTTTTTGAATTTAACCATGGTTAATGTTAACCCATGGACCTGGAATAACCAGGTTAGGCTCAAGATGAGGAGGAGGGTTTCAACCCAGGACCTGGATCTGGACCAGGGCCCACCTATGGGGGTTAACCAGGCTTAAAACAGTGAAGGCCAGGAATGGCGGTACTGAGTTTACCGCCATTTCTGGTTTTCTTAAATACCTGATTTCTTACCCATGGGGCTGTGCACAAGGGTAACTAGGGGTTCCCTCATGAACTGAGGGAACCCAGAAATGGCTAAGGTGGTCACGTAGCTTTTGGAAGGTGGATATACCCATAGGGGTTCCCCACACCTATAAAGAAGGTGGGGGAATCCCCTGTATTGGATTTGAACTAATGCAAGCAATAGTAATAAGTAAAAAATGTCCCCTAGAGATGACCAGGGGCGCACAGGTAATGCACAAATCAAAAAAAAGAGGGTAGGGGAGGCCCTACCCTGATACTCTATTCTTGCCGAGGTGGGTTCTGTGCACTGTGGGGGTGGTGCTATGGTGATTGTGTTGCCAGGCAAAGGGGAGAGTTGAGGGTGCTGGGTGAAGCTTACAGAAACTTGGGATAGGCCTAGCAGGGTTGGTGATCCAACAGGGGTTCGAATAGGGATTTGCAGACCCTGTTTACAATTGTGGATGCTGGGTTTTATAGAAGAGACCACTAGGGACTTAAGGGGGATTTAAGAGGAAGGCTGGGAAGGTGGTTGGAACTAAAGGAGGTCTACTGAGGTGCTTGAGGTGATGATGGAAGGGATGGTTGAGTGTGCAAGGATATGTAGACTGCGAACTAGGAACTTGAACAATGGCGGTAGATGGTCTACTGCCATTGTTAAACCAGTCAAAGTTTTTATTGGTGGTAAATCATCTACCGCTAATCTGAGATTTTACAAATTTTGGGTCAGGCCCATGCTCACTCAGGTAAGGGAGTTAGGTTAGGGTTTTTTGGGCTTTATGGGCCAAAATCGTGGTTCAGGGCCTAGAGGCCATGGTCTTAGGGTTTAAGCCCTAAAGGCTTTAGGGCTAGACTAGGGCTCGGATTAGGGTTACCTAGGGCTAGAGTTTTGCTAGGGTTGAGTCCTATGGTATTGCTAGGGTTGAGTCCTAGGGTTTAACTAGGGTTGGTCCTAGGGTTTAACTAGGGTTTAGTTAGGATTTTACCTAGGGCTTAGCTAGGGTTTGGCTAGGGTTTTACCTAGGGTTAGTGTTTGGTACTAGGGTTTTCTAGGGTTCAACTTAGGGTGAGGCCTAAGACTAACTAGAGGCTTACCTAGTGTTGAAAGGACTTGGTAGTGGGTAACCACGGTTAAAAGACCTTAACCATGGTTAGACAGGGGTGTAAAAATTGGGTGTTTATAATGGTTGTATGATCAACCCTGACCTCTTCTCTGTTGAAGCGATCGTGTGATCGAGCTTTGCTTCTCTTATCTATCATGTACTTACCCTCATCTCCAGTAGCACTTCAAAAAGAAGTTATAAACTAATATTCAATGCTTCAACTTCTTATCTTGGCAAACTTAACTTAGGATTAGATTAGCTCATTCTCATTTCTTATGCTTTTCAAAGTTTCACAGGTTTTCGGTGCAAAAATGGTAGTGATTTCAGTCTTTGTCGTTCGCTTGCCCGCACCCTCCGACAAAGAGGGGTAGCTGTAAGCACCTCATTTTTGTACCCCCTATCCCTCTTCTTGCTTTTTCAAAGGCTCCATTGTTCACCTAAAGCCTAAGCCTATTTGACCAAACTTATGCCCAAATAACCCAATCAAATCCAATTACCAAATTTTATTACCTCAAACCCAAGTAGTCAACCCCAATTACCCAATTGCCTAAGCCAAAGCCTATTTACCATAACTCTAGCCTAAATGTCATAGTCAAAGTCCAATAACCATAACCCATGACGCATCTACTAATAACCCATGATCCATACGATCTAGTCTATATATCTGTATCCACCTAACCTATATCCTACAACCCATACCCAAATAACTCATAGTTCACTCAACCCATCAACTCTCTTACACCCCTCTTACACCCCTTACAACACTCAAACCATCAACTCTCTTACACCCCTTATAACACTCAACCCATCAACTCTTTTACACTCCTTACAATACTCAACCTATTAACTCACCTTACAACACTCAACTCTTTATCCACTAACTCCTTTTATCCACCATGTAAAAGACACAACCCAACCTCTTAGTTTTCCTATAAATACCAATCCCTCAGCCCCTTAGATCCTCCCTCATGACCCCTAGACGGTTCCCACCCACTTGTGTTTCTTTTGAGTTTGAAGAAGTGAGAAGAAACTAAGGTTTAGAGTTTGGAAATAATTTGAAGACTAAAAGATTAGAGTTATTCACTAATTCTCCTCCTTTGTGGACTCTAAATAAAACTCTACCTCTTGGAGCTTTGAAGAAGAATTCTTGGAGGAGTAGACACTCCTTCTTTCATCATCTTCTTTTCTTTTTTATCTCATTTTTATTTAGTTCTCTCTTTCTGGTCTCTCATTTCTCAAGCATAGTTGGGTCTTTCTACACCAATCTAATGGTGTAGAGGGACCCCATATCAAAAGCAAGGAGATGTTCCTTTTTTCTTTTCCTTTTTATGTACATATTTTTTCTATTTTATGTACCCACAAGTGTGGATATGGGTAGGCCCATAGAGAGTGAAAGCTAAAGCTATACCCCTCTTTTTACTTTGTTTCTTTTTTGAGATTTTAGTCTTCTTTCTAGAATTTTTTGTGAAAACTCATCCCCTCTCTAACATTCATTAGAGCGACATTACATCATTTATAATGATGTAAATGAACCACCCTAAAAGGGAGAGGATGAGTTTTCAATTCCTCTATTTGTCTTTTTTTTTCTTCTTATTCTTCATGTTTTATTTTTATGAGTAAAAGACGGTTTAAGGACTTAAAAGAGGATGTTGTCCAAAATGCCTCATGCTAAGACAATTGTATTTGATTTATCATCAACACCAATCTAACAAAATAGGTGTTGGCAATAGACCATTTATTATTCATAATGCAAATATCTCTCTTTATGTTCTAAATACAATTTTTTAGCCTAACCTCTCCTTGAAATTTTTTTGGGTTAAATTTTACTTTAGTTAAGTTTGCCAAAATCTTACCTATATGAAAATCCAAAAAAACATGATAAAATCTCAAAATATCAAAAACATTCAAATATAACAAAAATATAAAAAACATTCAAATATAACCAAATTACAAAAAACATTCAAATAAAATATCAAAATTCCAAAAACATTCAAATATCCCCAAAATCTCCAAAAAATAAAAAAAAATACAAAAAGACCAAAAAGAGACTTGTAGGACCTCCGTAGCTTTGGTTAGCTCACCTAACCATGATTAAATCCACTCTAACCGTGGTTAGACTTATTACTTGTGCACTTGATCTCCCAGGTCAATCATCCCTAGCCCCCAGGCTAACCCCTAATCCACCCTTATGCACACACACACATCCCTTAGCCTTGGCACGGGCCCATGTGTTAGAACTATGCTCGGTCTGATCTCACTTTGTGAATATGTAGGCAACCCTATCCAGGTTCGACCCTAGTTAGTTCTCTTTTTCTTGGATTAGCATACTCTAAACAATTAGGCATTTTCATTAATCTTGACATTAATTTAGCTTAAATCTAGAGAGTAGGTAACCATTGTAAAATGGAGATCCTAGAGTGCCTAACACATTCCCCAGGACTTAATCGAACCACCTACCCTAACTCTAATTGAGACCATTACCCTTAAATATAATCTCGGGACTTATCCCTAAGAATGAATAGGTGACGACTCTCAGTCAAACCAAGTGGGTAAAAATCCATGCTCACACTTAGCTCACAAGAAAACAAAACAAGTTGATAAAGCCAGACAGAGGGCCGGTCAAGAATGTTGGTGTACCTTTTTCTATTTTCGGTAAAGGATACTTACGTATCCGGCTCACAAGTTTCTATTCATGTTTCGCTGAAGGATACTTACGTATCCAGCTCACAAGTCGCTACAAGGGCACTAATATCTCGCTCACAAGTAAACATTGCAAGGCAAGTCAAGACATGACAAGATAAGCCTGACAAGTGTGATTCTAAACAAGAATAAGACAAGACATATGTGATTCCTACAAGAAAAGAACAAATTTTAACACGGCAAGAAATTTTTGAAAACCACGAAAAGTTAATTTTCAAAAACAAGCCACGAATTTCAAGTATGAGTTTTATCGGAGTTTTGCATTATCCCATACATGTCATGATCATCGCATTGTTTTATTTCTTGATGTTGTATTGCTTCAATTATTGCAATTATGAATTGTATTTATTATTATTATTGTAGCTTGTTATTACTATTGGTAGTTAGTAGCTTGTACACGTTGAGTATTCCATATTCAGTCGTAGATCTCATGTCGGTAGGTCTAGTGGGTACCTTCGACCCTGAGCCTTGGGTTAAGGATGAATACGTCGAGGAGGCGGTGTTAATTCCACTTCAGCCACAAGAGGATAGAGATCTGGATGTGTGACCATATCTAGATTACTGTGAGTAGGGTCTTATGTAGAGAGAGAGAGACTCAATCTTTTTGTATTTTGATGGTAGGCATGTCCACCTGTACTTGTTATGTTTTGTATAAACTTGGAATACCGGTTATGTATAGAAAAAGAAAAAGTTAATTCACGCTTCCGCACAATTTAAGCTTCCGTGCTCTGTTATGTGTTTCCATTTTAGGATGTTATTACCTTGTTCATTACAGAATGGTTTGTCAGGTATGTATAGTCACGCCTAAAGTATCCCTTAACTCCTAGGGGGTAATTTGGGGCGCAACACAATAGTAGTTACAAACTACCCAAACCACCAACTAATCCTATCTTTAAATAACTACCACTATAACTTCTTAGGTACATAACATTTCATCTCCCTTAAAAGAACCTTGTCCTCAAGGTTGAAGATTACATAAGACTCGTGGATCTTCAATTAAAACCAATGGAAACCTTCATTGTATGATAAAGATGACCATTTTCAAGGGGATCTTCCTTCAAACAACCACTTCGAGGGGAATTTCATCCAATTTTTAGCTCTCACAACTTCAATTCTCCATCTAGCCATTATTAAAATCACCAAACACAAGATCTATGTGCAAACTTGGATCAAATTCTGGATCTACATCAACCCAAACATTTATGCAAAATGCTTAATGGACCAAACATTCTGCTATGTAGTTGAATGTCGGTCCTCATTGGTCCACGTCCCCCTTTCTAACACTCATTAACAATGGTTAAGATTCACCCATTCTTAGGGTTCATCCATCGAACCTAGTTTTTAGAAAATAATCATAATTTAAATTTTGGTTAAATTTAACCATAGTTAAAAGGCGGTAAAAGGTGACACATGGACATGGCGGTCCACTAGATAATGGACCGTGCGGTCCACTAATCACTTCTTAATATTTAATCATTTTAATGGGGGTAATGGGCAAGGCTTACGAGGTTGGGCCTACCATATAACTCCTTATATGGGTAAAATGACATTTTTATTTTGAAATCTACAATAAGGATTTGGACCCACAAGTCAATGAGTCCCACATGAGATATGCTTTTACATATAAAATCCAACCCATCTTGATGGTCATAACCATTTCATAGTTTGCCGATCTATCTCATTCTTTTGGACATGGATGAAAATATGAGTAAATTCTCTCTCTCTAATCCCACCCAGGGATGAGTTACAAGAGCTCCAATCCTAAACTAAACACTGACCACTAACCGTAGGTAAATGATATCCAAACCAAATCAGATGGTTAAGATCATCTAATTAGATTACTTTTTTCCTTGGAGATATGCATGTGTTGCTATGTACATGGGACCCAAGAGGAGGACATTTTTGGCACCATAGTCAAGTCAAACTTCTTTAACTTTCAATGGGTTAGCATCAAGGTTTTGGACCTAGGCTTGGGTTTTATCAACTCATAATTCAATTGGGTTTGAGGTGAGATCCTCGAACCCCAGGGTTCATATTATTTAGTTAATTCATCAATATTAACGTGCATTTAGGTTTGATTTTTTTCCTGATTTAATAATCGAAAAGCGATTAAAATATTTAGTTTTTCAATACATCTGTTCGGATAACAAGTAATTTAATCAATTTTATAAAACCACTATTATTTCAACCAATACTATCTTCTTAGTGACCGTCTTAGCATTTCAGACATATTTATGATGTAATCAATTTTTTTTCACTAGTTGTATTTCTAATGATTATATTACAAATGTTTATGGCCAAAATAATCGAAGCCAAACTCACCCTAAATTATTTTTCAAACGGGATAAGCTATGTAGCACAACCTTTGATTTCTCTAATTTTACCGGTTAAGTGATAATGTAACACTCTAAACACACATAGTCGGACCTAAGGTAACCACTAAGGTTCCATAAGGGTAACTCCACACAAACACTCTAAAAGGGTTTGACTAATGGAGGACTGGTGGCTCCTTATACACCCTTATGAACACTAGCACCCAACCAATGTGGGATTTAAGCAAGACACTAACACTTAGTCACAGAATTTCCTTTTTTTTGTTAAGTGATAATGTAATACCTGTGAGCACGGGTTTTGGGAAATCCTAAAAATCTCACGGGGAGTGTAGAGTTTCCACCTATTCGTTCAGAAGGGATAAGTCCCCCGGGATTTGGATAAGGACTTTGGTCTCTGATTAGAGATTAGGGTAAGAGGTTCAGTTAAGTCCGGGGAAAGGGTTAGGCTCCCTGACACTTTTACTTTTCAGTGGTTCCCTACTTACTAGGTTTAAGCCAAATTGAAGTCAATGTTAATCAAATGCCTTACTGTTTAATGTAATATTAATCTTAGAAAGGAAAGCTAACTAGGGTCGAACCTGATTTGGGTTGCCCACGTACTCACATTGGGGTGAGATCAGACCAAGCGTAGTTCTAGCACATAAGCCTGTGCCAAGGTTAGGGGGTGTTTGTGTGTGCACCAAAGGTGGCTAATGGGTCTAATCCTATAGATTAGGGTTTTGTTTGACCGAGGTTGGTCAATGTGCAAGGTATTGGGCCTGGTAAGCCAAGGGGTAGACCGATAGATTAGTTTTTGGGTCAGGTAGGTCAAGAGAGGAATTTGACCAAGGTTAGGGTTGCTAACTAGGGTTAGGTCAAACTTACCATGGTTAGGGTTGCTAACCACAGTTGATATGGTAAGGTTAAGTCCGTTAGGTTGAGGTTGGGCCCGGTAGGCCAAGGGTGAGCCCGGTAGGCTAAGGGATGAGGCTTGGGAGGCGAAAAGCGTTTTAACCAAGGGTTAAGGTTGCTAACCGGGGTTAAAAAGATGTTTAACCATGGTTAAGGGTACTAATTAGGGGTTAAAAGTCCAGAAGCTGTATCTTTGGTCTTTTTATCTTTTTGAATTTTTTAGGATTTTTTCAGATTTTTTTCCAGGGTTAAGGATTGCTTAACCATGGTTAGGGTGGAGGTTACCATGGTTAGGATTGCTAACCATGGTTAAATAGCTGAAATAGACCATTTTTGGGCATCTCAGAATATTTTTGATTTTTAAGTATTTTCCAGAATTTTGTGGGTTAAGGGCTGGTTAACCATGACTAAAAGTTAACCAAAGATAGAGTTTGACCATAGTTAAGGGTCTTAATCAAGGTAAAATGATCACAAAGGATCATTCTAGAATCCTTAGAATATTTCTTTTTGAATATTTTTTCAGAATTTTATGGGTTAAGGGGTACTTAATCATGCTTAAATATTAACAAAAGGTGGATTTAACCATGGTTAAGGGTCTGGTCAGATCAAAATTGGGTCCAGGGAGCATGGCATGGCCTAAATTGGCCTCCTACCTGGTCTGGGGCCCTATGCAAAGTCCAGAAGTTAAAAAAAACAAAAATGGACAGTCACGTTTTTAACCGTGGTTTGTAGGGTGTTAACTCGGGTTAGGGACTAAACCAGGGGAAACTGAGACCATAGATGTATAGCCTGGACTACAGGAAAGACGCTGGGCCTTTGGTGGGCCTAGGAGGATGTCATATATGGGCTCCACAGTGGGCCAAAAGTGCCTTAGTCGCAAGACTGAAATGATGCTATTCCAACTAACCTTGGTTTGTCGGGTTTTAACTCGAATTAGGGACTGACACATGATAAATTGAGATCACAGGGGTGTAGCCTGAAGTATAGGAAAGATCCTGAGCTTTTGGTGGACCCAGGGGAGGTCACATGTGGGCACCACAGTGGGACAAAGACACTTTGTTTGGCAGTCCCGCCAATTTCTCAACTTGAGTTTAATAATCAAGGTTAAGGGCATAGTCAAAGGCTGAGATGATTATTGGAGGTAGCCAGGGGTCTAAGGATCCTAACCATGGCCCTGAATTGGACCAGGGCCTGAACTAATTTGGGTTAACGGGGTAGTTACAGAGAAAATAAAAAAAAATGGCCAGGAAGAGATTTTCCCCACTGGAGGGTTGCACCACTACAAGCCCAGGGATTCCCTCATGGCTTAAGGGACCCCCCAGACCCTAGGGGAGCTAACCATGCACATTTGAGGGGTGTTGAACCCGAGTTACACCTCAAGGGGATCCCCTCATGCTTACGGTTAAGGAGGGGGGTCCCTATCCCTGGTGAATTCGAGAAACAACAACAAAATAAGACAAAAGGAGACCCCTGGTTTAGGACCAGAGGTCCTTACAATGCTGTAACAGAACTAAGCAAAAAAATGATAAAAAACAGGAAATTCTACCCTGGTGGTCTCGTGGTGGTACAGCGCTACAAGTGGTGGTGGTGCTCGAGCACAGCTGGGGTGAGTCTGGTGGAGCTTCAAGGGAGCTCAAGGAGCCTACCCTGATGGAAATTAGGGAGATAATAGGGTGAGAGGAGGGCTGGCCGAATGGGGACAGACCTTGGATACAAGGTTTGGCAGTGGTGGTGCCAAATGATGATAGGCTTAAGGGGTTTGGTGCTACTTCTAGGAGGCCTGGGAGGTTCTCAGGTGAGGGACTAAGGGTCTGGAAGGCTGGGGAAGCTAAGGAAAGTCTGGGATAGCCTATTGTGGGCAACGTTTTCTTGAGGATAAAAAATGGTGTGGGCAAGACGCATGGAGGAGCTGGGTATTTATAGAGATGGAGGGAGGCCTGAGGGTGTTCTAGGACAGTGAACAGTGTCTTGTTTTGGTTTTTTTTTTTTGGGCCCAACCCTCACACATGCGGGCGAAAGCAATGCTGGGCTTTGCCATCTAAGGGTTTGACACCCTAAAAATTCAAATTTTAATGAGTGGGGGCCACTGGAGTTGGGCCCTAAAGGCTTGTGGGCCCACAAGGGGGGTTTGGTCCACGGTTTTGAGGATTTTTTGGCATGACATTGCTAATGGGCCTTGAGCCCGAAGGGTTTCAGCTTAAGGTTTATCTAGGGTGTAGACTAAGGTTAGGTCTAGGGTTTACCTAGGGTTAGACCTAGGGTTTAGCTAGGGTTAACCTAGGGTTTGGTCTAGGGCTTGGACTTTTAATTGAAATGGGCCTTGAATCCGTAGGGTTTTAGGCTTAGGGTTCACCTAGGGTTAGGTCCAGGGTTTACCTAGGGTTAGGTCTAGGGTTTAACTAGGATTAGCCTAGGGTTTGGTTTTTTAATTGAAATGGACCTTGAGCCCATAGAGGTTTAGATTCTAGGGTTTAGGGTTTACCTAGGATATGGTCTAGGGTTTAGGGTTTTTGCCTAAGATTTAGGGCTTTGACTGGGGACTTAGCTGGGGATGACCATGGTTAATGATGTTAACCATGGTTAGGATAGGGTGTAAAAATTGGGTGGTTACAATACCCTAAACACACACACAACCAAACCAAAGGTAATCGCTAAGGTGCCATAAGGATAACTCTACGTACTCACTCCGAAAGGGCTTAACTATGGTGTCTCCTTATACACCCCTACAAAGACTAATACCAAATTGATGTGGGACTAAAGTGGAACAATAACACCCAGTTGCAACGTAACTTTTTTTTGGTTAAGTGATAATGTAATACCCTAAATGCACACATAGGCAGACCTAAGGTAACAGCTAAGATGCCATAAGGATAACTCCATACAATCACTTTGATCGATTAGATCGTTACCTCATAACATCACTAATTCTGAAGAATAGTGATTAGTATTGAGGGTGTCGAACCACGAAAATTGCGCTGGTTATACTACTTAATTCTGAAGAATGATTTTAATTTCAAGGTGAACAAATTGATTTTGGTTTATGATTAAAAATCCTACAATTATTCTAAATATTAAAAGCAAATAAAAGTGATTAGTAATCTAGAGAAAAAATTCTAGGGTATTGAATCCACCGCTAACCTCCTAATTTTAATTTACTCCATTCAGTCCAGGGACTATTATTTGTAATTGATTTCGAATAATTGTGACTACAAGTCTTAATTTAATTCATTCAAAATATCAAGGGTTAGAATCCTAGGTATGATCTATCTTTGGTTGACACAGATCGTCTACATTATATTAACTAGCCTATGGTTGCGGCAACGATCCGTCTTTCTTAGGCATAGATCATCCTAGCATTCACACACTTGTAAAAATGCTCTATTGCATATCATCCACACATAAGATCACATAAATTATAGATGAATTAATATCAATCTAAAAAGAAGATAATTCCTAAGACAATGAATAGCTTTATTAAAGATTGAATCTAAGTATGCAATCATCTATTACAAATAATAAAATCCTAGAAATAAATACAGAAATCAACTTTACTTGCCTAGGGTTTCATCGAAATCCTAGATGGGAGATTAGTTGTCCACCGGGATAGAAGTAGACGTCATGGATGGTGAAAACTTCATACTCCCAATCCTTCCAAAGCTTTGTCAAGATTAAAATCCTCCAGATTCCGAACCCTAGGCAAGGCCTTGGGGTATTCTATTTATAGGCTTCAATCAGTTTTCATTAGGGTTTCCTCGCCAGATCTGCACACGCATCCCAATGACACATAAATAGGATCTCCGATCGATCGGAGAGTAAGTTTCAATTTATCAAAACTATTTGATCTTCTGTGATCGATCGGAACTAAACAATCCGATCTATCGGACTGTCATAGGATTTCTACCATTTTTCATGCTATTATCCGATTGGTCGGTCTGAATCATGCAATTGGTTGGACTCCGATCAATCGGGTTGAACCTACGATCGATCGGACTGAGCTTTTTTGCTTGGTCTTCTTCCACTCTTCTATCTTTGACTTGGTTAAAGATCTTCTAGCTTCTTCACCTCTTGTAAACCCTTAAGTTTACTGCATTTTATTGTCATGAACCTGAAATAGAATAACACACTAAGTGAAGTATCATAGCTTCAAAAAGAGTTTTAAAGATTTAAAAAGTATAGTTTTGAGGTGTGTAAATATGTACAATTAACACCGATCACACTTTAAAAGGACCTGACTAATGAAGGACTGATGACCCCTTATACATCCCTACAAAGACTATTACCCAACCAATGTGGGACTAATGTGATTGGTTAAGTGATAATGTAACCCATTTACAAATGGGTTGAGTTTGGATTGAAGGTTTGTTTGTCGGAGCGGGTACGTAACATACTTGCTGCCACCCCTAATGGAACTCGGACGTATTTTTGGACATCTTGAGAAAAATCAGATTTTTGTTTGTATTGTAGTTTTGCAATCGAGGACTCCCAAGAGCTTATAAATGCAATCCTTTTTAGTTGATACCCAAGTGGTGGTCAGGGGCGGAGCCACATGGGGCCCAGGGGGACTGAAGCCCCCCTCAAATTTTGAAAAAAAAAATTGTATTGTATTAATAGGGGGTGTAGCCTGGGAAAGGTTCAGAGTCGGGAGGACATGGCTCTAGCCCGACCTAAACTTCTAAGAAAAAAATATATTCTTTACGGATGGATACAAACAGACATGATGGCCCATGAACTTTGACCCTCAAAAAACCCTCAAAAAAAAATTCCTACACCCCAAACCCCATTGTTAGCCCCCCTACAAGAGAATCCTTGCTTTGCCCCTGGTGGTGGTTGAGGTTATATACGTCAATTTACAAGTCGATAGTCAAAATAGGAAAGTGATGCTCCTTTCTACATGTCCGACCACTGAACTTTGCATCATGTACTCAACACCGTCTTTTTTTTCTGGTAATCTATACTCAACACCGTCACCAACCCCTATTGCAAGTAGCAGGAGTAGTCTTCTCGTCCTTGTCTTCTTCCTTGCAATTCTGTTCGTTGGTTTTGCTACTTTTCTTTTTTCTTTTTAATCAAGGAATCAAATCCTCTATGACTCGGGGGAGTTCGGTTATGCCTCCTGAAATCACCAAGTTTCCTTTTGACACCCTTAATTGTGGTTAAGATTCATCTACTCCTAAGGTTTACCATTCCCCACCTATCTTTGGATAAACCCTAGGGGTGGGTGAATCTTAACCACACTTAAGGAGTGTCAAAAGGGACACGTGGTGACCTCAGGGGCATAATGGGACTCCCCCAAGTCCGCTTCTAACCGTAGGAGATTTCATTCCTTTATTAAAACATACCAACCAACTACTCTCACTATATGGGCTGTACCCAGATATCTTCTTTTTTTGGCTTTGTAGTTGGTAAGTCACAGAACTTTTAATTAGAATAATTAAAACAGGCTAATTAGCTTGATTACACTCTTGGGAATTTCAATAGGTATACTTTCTAGACGAGTCATCAAACTGTGTTATTGGTGTTTAAATTTTAATTTCGAAGTCCTTGATTGATAAATCTATCGTCATATCAACCTACCAAGACAATGCTTGGCTCTTCTTTGAGAGTTCAAGCAAAAGGAACCAGCGCATTTGTTTTATTTTCACTTTCTCATGTGAATGTTGGTCTTTTTATTCATTTTGGCTAAATGGCTACGGGAATTAAAGCATAAAATATGGGTGTTGCTAACGTTCACTCAACGTGGGTGAATTTGTTAACCTTCAGCAATATGTGTTTTTAACCCCAACTCAATAAATTGAAGGGTAATTTAGTCTTTCCATTGTGAACCCGTCATTAAATACAGGAGATAATAAATAGATTTTGAGTTTTCCTCTACTTTTTATCTCCCATATTTAATGAATTGTCTCTTATGAAAATATCAAATACTCTTATATCTTTACTATTATAATGGGAGAGGCAGGCATAGATGATTTTTCCGAAATTCCCATACTACCCTTAAATAAAAACAAAATTTTGATTTAATGTTTTGATTTAAAACCCAAACTACCGTTTGCGTTTGATTTAATTTCCAAACTACCCCTTGCTCATCTATCTATTTAGAATCATAGCCAATTGTGATTGA
The DNA here is from genome assembly GCA_015143295.1 of Tetracentron sinense. NCBI lineage: Eukaryota > Viridiplantae > Streptophyta > Magnoliopsida > Trochodendrales > Trochodendraceae > Tetracentron > Tetracentron sinense. Next base: position 91,095 of record JABCRI010000328.1, on the reverse strand, counting down.
ACTAGGGGAGAGTTCAATCGCACCCGTGGGTTAACACGTGTCCCTTTTAACTCCTATTAACTGTGGTTAACTCCTTCTCCATGCTCTCACGTGGATCGCACATGCCACTAGCGAGTTCAATCGCACCTGTTGGTTAACACATGTCCCTTTTAACTCCTATTAACTATGGTTAACTCCTTCCCCTCGCTCTCACGTGCATCGTATGTGCCACCCGCTAGTTTAATATAATGATATTCAATACATAAGGGTAAAACAGATTAGTGAAAGGTTAACAAGTTCACTAGCCTCAACAAAGTATATCACTCTCTCTTCTCTCACACATTTAATGATTGGTCCCTTGTGAAAAAATTAAACCACACTTAACTAAGTATAGAATGCCTGTCCCGCACTTATGATTGGTCATTTCCCTCCTTACCCCGCTGGTCTCTCTTTAAGGATTGATGCTTTTCTTATCCAATATGAGCTAGTTAGTTAGTAGTTGACATTCCTATCCTAGTAGGAAGGTTCTAACAAGATAGTACAGTCAAGGGGATGAAAGCCCACTTTTAATTCCTTTAGTTAGTTATCTTGCGCTATTCCTAATAAGGACCGTGAACTTATCTATTTTTCTTTTATTGACCTAGTTTGCTTATGAGAATATCATATAGTGAGGGTGTAGTGTAGAGATGCTCGACTGGTTGATGACCTGAACTCAATTTGAATGTGAGAGTTGCTTAAAAGATAACAAATTAGTCTCGATACCAAAAGTGGGGCTCCGGAGGTGAAGCCAATTTCAGTCCGATTTGTTAGCCTAAAGGTTACAACCGTTTGACCTTCATTAATTTTAATGATAACATATATATGAAATGACTCTTGATATACTAATGTCTACCATGAACATCTTTGTCTACAGTATTAAAGAGATATAGGATTCACTTTAAGTAAAGATTCAAGAACTTTCAATGCAAAAGATCAAGTCAAAGCAATGAAGACAATTCCAAATCAAAGCTTCAAGAAGATATTCATCTATAAACAAAAAGGATTCTGGAAGATCGTCTTTGAGGCAGTGCTACTGAAGATCAAAGAAAGAAAGGATCAAATCCATCAAGGTCTAAGAATAGTTAGTCAGTGGTTTGTCTAGGTTTTTTTTGTAAAAATCCTCAAATGGTGATTTGGTGAAAAGCTCAAAATATCTTAGATTGATCATAGGTTCCTTAAACCAATATAAAAATATAATTAAGTACCATAAAACATGATCATCTTTCTCATAAAGGTTAATTACAAAACCTTGTAATCAGATCCAATCTTAAAGGTTTTGAAAAATGGATTTAGTAAAGAAAATGGTCTATCCAGTTGATCAGACAGGCCATCCATCCGATCAGGCAGACCATCCAGTTGATCAGGCAAGTCCTGTAATCGATTGGATAGAACAAATTTTGTCAAAATTTGTTTGCATGTACTGATCAAGTTGAAACTCATTATGAATCCATATTAGATCATTCAATAAATCATTATGAGATGTTAATCATGTTTACTTAATATGTCAAAAGACTTTGGAAATCGTGCAAATCATGAATGTCTAAGAAAACCAAGATCTGACTCTTTTTTGGTCAATCCAGCCTGTAATGACCCAAATGTTTTTAGAAATAAAAATATTATTTATATTCAGTATATGACTGAATATTTGGTAATTCCTAGTATTACCTAAGTATATAAGTCACTATATTGCTTAATTATGATATTAGAGTATATATTAAGCTTAATGCATAAAGCTTAGTGTTAAAATAAGTATTTAACACTAAAGTAAATAGGATTTTGACAAGTGGCAATTTCTTAGGGTGGATGCCCAAATAATTAATGGAAGAATTGATCATGAGCTAAGAGGAGGACACGTGGAAAATGCCACATGTCAACACTACAAGTGGACGTCCAAGATTAACTATGGTTAGAGTCAATTAACTATATAGAGCTAATCAAAGGATTAATGGAATCATGATGGATGCAATGGACGGCCAAGATTAACTCATGAGAATAAAATGACACATGGCACCTTCATTTATGAGGTTCATGAACCAAATTAGGGAGGAAGACCAAAGGTCTCTTAACATGGATTGTACTCCACACTCAACCAAGTTCACCTTAGGTTAGTAAATTACTATGATTAGGATAGTCCATGAACAAGCTCATGCCCACTTTGGTTAACCTAAGGTATAAACCCAAGTTAAGGTATGGTTAATCGTAGAGAATGAATCATGAGCTTAGGAACTTAACCATTGATTAAATAAAGAAGTAACCTTAGGTTAAGAAATTAACCTTTAGTGTATTTAAGGTTAGAAACATGAACCTTATTAATGGTGGTTCATGTATGGTAACTCAAGGTAATGAACCTAGTCACTAGAGTAAATACAAGTTAAGACAAATTCTTGGAATGGGGAGGTGTACACGCTCAACTATGCTTGACTATGGGTTAACAAGTTACCTTGGTTAAGTTAATCATGAGCTTATTTATTATATAAAGAGAGATACATATATTACAGCTATGAAAAATAATGAACCATGAATCTAAATTAAATGAGTACATGAACTATAGTTAAGAGAGTGAGTTAACCATGAGTCAAATGGAAAAATATGGTTAGGTTAATACATGTGTCAAGTAATTCACATATCTTAGGATAATGAATTTAATCAAGGGGATGCACCCCAAATTAAAGAGATGCATGGATTTGATAAATTCATGAACTAAGAATAATGACAAGGGGATGAACCAAAATTAATTAAAGGCCAAATCCTTGGCCTATATAAGGGCCACACGCCCACCCCTATTGCTCACTTCATTTTGTGGCCAAGCCATGAGATAATAGAGAGAGAGGAAGAAAGAAAGGAGAAAGGAGAAAGAAAGAAAGAAATAAAGGAGAAAGAAGAAGAAAGAAAGAAAGAAAGAGAAGATAGTGCCGAGCGACCCTACTTCGGATTCGGCAAAAAAAGTAAGTGATATTTGGTGATATTATTTTAGATGATATTTTAGAATGAAGGTTAGTAAAAAGAGTAAGTAATATTCGATAATATCATTCTAAAAAGCATTTTAGAATGAAGGTTATGATTAAAAGATGAATATCCTACTATATTTATGGATAATAGTATGGTAAAATTCTGAAAAATAGTATGGTGTTACTATGTTAAATTTTTGGAAAAGAGTATAAGGTATACTGGAAATTAATATAATAATACTATGGTAAAATGCTGAATGATATGATGATATTATATTGAAATTGTGAAAAAAAAAAATAGTATAATAGTACTATATGGAATAGCTGGGAAAATAATAACAAGATGTTATGTAACATGTTAATGAGATAGAATAATGATACTACAATAGTATGTTACATTTTATACATACATTACATTCTATGATAAGGAAATTGATGTAATTAAAGTATGAAAAATGATGATTCTAGATTATGAAATTATAGTCATGAGATAGCTATAATAAAGATAATTAGAATCAAAGTTATATAATAAGATAAGAATAAAAATATAAAGGAAAGATAAAATAATGTTTATCTTAAAAAGGCCTCAAGATAATAGTGTGGAATAGGAAGGCCGTTCGGCAAACAAGAACTCAGGATGGGTCAATAAAAACTCAATGAGGGATTGAGCCTAAAGAGGTGTACCTATCGGTAATTATCTAGAGAGGTAGGAATAAGATAAGAATGAAAAGATAAAATAAGGTTTATCTAAAATATGCCTCAAGATAATAGTGCGGAATAGGAAGACTGTTCGGCAAACAAGAACTCAGGATGGGTCAATGAAAACTCAATGAGGGATTGAGCCTAAAGAGGTGTACCTATCGGCGATTATCTAAAGAGGTAGGATAAGATAAAAATAAAAAGATAAAAGAATGTTTATCTTAAAAGGTCTCAAGATAATAGTGTGGAATAGGAAGGCCGTTCGGCAAATAAAAACTCAGGATGGGTCAATGCAAACTCAATGAGAGATTGAGCCTAAAGAGGTGTACCTATCGGCAATTATCTTGGAAGACAAGATTAAGATAAATTGGATCCAAGTAAAATATGTTTAAAAGAAATGACGAAAGGAATACTGAAAAAGTGTTAATAATATATTCTGATGAAAAATTATTATTAAATGTTATATTATGCTTATTCTATTTTATTGTCTAGCATAATGTTATTGAATATTCTTATTGGGCTTCATAACTCACTGACATTTTACTTCACCAGATGAACAGTGAAAGGACGATTGAAGTAATGATCGAAGAAGAACAAAGTCGCTTCAATTATGCTTTTTATATATATTTTTTCAATTTGACGTAATTGAATTGGTTATGTAAACTTTAAGTTTAATATGGACATGATATGATGGCAATTGCGAATGGATAAGGAAGGGTTTAAAAATTTTAAATTCCCTTGGCATTTTACACTTCTGTAATATATGAGAAAAAAGGATCTCACGATCGGATTTACACTTAAATTTCATTAGTGAAATCTTAAGTTTAAGTCGGGTCGGGACATAGCCGATCAGAAGGACCATCTAGTCGATCAGGTGGTCCATTCATTCTATCACACAACCCTTGTGTTTGACTGGATAGAACAAAAAGCTCAAAATGTGGTTTTAACCATCTAGTCGATCAGATGACTGATCCATCCGATCTAGTGACCATCCAGCAGATCAGAGGACTCTTCTAATCGACTGGATGACCTAAGAAAAATTGAAACTCACCTTTAATGCTCAACGACTATAGTACTAACAGGTGATTTCTCATTAAACAACGGTAATAAATATTATATCATTATAAAAAGAGATGATCTTTGAATAATAAAAAAAAGAACTAGCCAAGATTACATTGTTCTATTGATCAATCATTCACACAAGCTAAAAAATCCCAATCTTGAGAAACGGTACTCTGTTTTTCTCTATAAGCTGAATCTGAATCATCTACTTAAGAGATTTCTTAGAGTTTAAGATTCCATTCAAATCTAACTCAAAAGGAGTTCTTTATTTTGGATTATAAATCCAAAACCTCGATCTGTAACAGTCAAGAACCTGCATGTTCTTGCATTGAAGCTGCAACTTTGTTTTTTTCAGTGAGGTCTATGCTCTGATGGCAATAGGTTCCATCCTGACCTGAAGAGGGATTGTAGGGTTGCATCTTGACCAGTAGAGAGATTGTAAAAGGGTTTAAGCTTCACCTGTGAAGAAGCTTGTACGATCAAGGATCGTAGTGAAACCTCTTGCGATTTGCAAAGGCAAGGAGTAGGCTGGAGATTGTCGAACCTCATTAACAACTGAGTTTGTAATTTTTTCTCTCTTCTATCTCTTAGATTATCTTGCTATTAGATTTCTATATAATCTGTTAGCTACATTTCCCTTTGAATTTTTAATTCCGCATTAAAAGGGAAAACAAGTTTTAAATCTGCCATTGACCCTATTCACTCCCCCCTCTAGGGTCCACATCTAGGCAACACGATTGATCATGACGAGTAGGGGAAGTCTCGATAATTAAACTATCGCAATCAGGCATTTCATTAAAAGAGATATCTGATTGATCTGTCTTTCAATACTTCCTATCTTCCTGCTTGGGAATTAGTATCTATTGCAATTGCTCATTCTCTCCCTTTCTTTTCAAAAAAGTATATAGAAATGGTAGGCACTGGGAGTGAGTGATATACACGGGGAGAATGGGGCAAATACCTCTCTATAGAAGGGAGATGAAATGTTTATCCACTCATAATTAGGTCGAATTACAATGAAATAACTTCACTAACTTGAATATTTAAAAATGTTTTGGATACAAATATAGAGGTGGCCCTGTCTTTAATGTACTTTGTGAGGGAAAAGGCTGTCTCAAAGGAAATTTTCACTCCATATGTGAAGACCAAAGATCAGTTAGCCAGCATGTTCACAAAGTTCCTTGGGCGTGATCGCATTCAGAGTATCTTGAGCAAGCTGGGCGTACTTCAATGCTTGGGGTTTGTAGAATCTTGGATTTGTTTGATCATGCAAAGTCTTTCTACAGTTAGGTATTCTATTTTAATAAATGATGAGCCGAAGGGGTCTATTCATCCATTTAGGGGGCTTCGATAGGCCACTATCTGAGTTCGCACTTGTTGTCTTTCTTTGCTTCCCCAGTTCACTACCCCTCAAGTTATCATTCTATAATTCAAACATGAAAAAGTATAGAGTGAAGAGATATATGCAAATAAAAAAAAAAAACTCAAAAACATCATCGGGTGTTGATTATAAAAATATTGTTATAGATAGTTGATTCCAGCCTGAAAGGCATGTTAGAAAGGGAAAAGATGGGCTTTTTCTTTTAAAGCCAATAGCAAGCATGGGAAAATAACAGTAGCCAAACAGAAATAAGAAAGAAACAAAGCTAAGGAAAAGCTAAGTCCTAAAAGTTTCCTTGCTCTGAAATGAATGTAATCCCACCATGATTAACCAATTCATAAGTCCCACCAAGAATGGGATTGAAAGGCTTCCAGGTTCGTTGGTAAGCATAGTAGTTGCCCATGATGCTGCAACCAATAACCATGAGTCCCATGATATCAGATATTACACGCATAAAAGAAAACTCAACTCCTTTCTTACCTCCCAGTGTCAAACCCTGCAACAAAATACATGGATTAAGAGCAATACCCATGGTTGGTTTTATTCCTCATGTTTATATAACAGCAATGGCCACATCTTAAGAGTCATGAGTTGGGTTTAAACGGTTGTGTGTATTTCTCAAATGGTTGATTTTTTGTAACAGTCGTAATAGCCCCACACTAATGAGGGAATGGAGATTAATGGAGAGAGATCAATTGTGGGTCCCATCAATTGATGACGCGGCCTCACAATGAAGAGGAGTCCATTATTATAAGGGAAATAGCAAAAACTATTTTTTTTTTAACCATTAACACTCTAACTCTAGTACATATATAGTAGGGATATAGATATAGAAATATAGATAGATTGCTTTCAATTAAAACTGAAAATAATGTAATGTAAAAATTAATATAATTTAATGTAAAGAAGAGTGTATGAATTGGAAAGAGGAAGGTAAAAGTCTTTTGAATATAATTAATTGGAAAGTGGGGATATATAATTTAATATAATTAATTGGAAAGAGGGAGGTAAAAGTCTTTTGAACTGCTTTCAACTAAAAATTAAGATAAATTAGTGTAAAGAGGGAGTGTATGAGACTTTTTGATTTACTCAAGTCAAAATAAATTAATTTAATGTAATTAATTTTGGAGATTTATTAATGGAACCAAATTTTGACCCAATACTTGCTTAATTAGTGACGACGTGGCATCAACTTATTCGTTCGGCTAAGGGTAATATGCCACATGAGCAGACACATGTCACTAACCTAAAGTGAGAATAGAGAGATTTGAGATATGCCATGTGGCATCAACCGACATATAGTATTAGTACTAGCAAACACTCCATACGATGCATGGGACTGGATGGGTTTTCATAATTGGATACTGGTTTTTCAAGGGTATTGTAGGTAAGATTGAAGCACAGTAGTTTATTGGCATTTGGCAAGCCATTGGTTTGAGATACACAAAGTTAGTTTAATGAAAAAACTTTAGATGAGAATTCGAATTTGCATTTTTTAGATATATCTTAAGCTAGTTTATAAATTCAAGTATTGTATAGGTCTAGATGCAATTTTATTTTTATTTTTTGAGGTTAAAAAAATGTAGATTGAATTACAGGCATAAATGATGATATAAGTATTTACATTAAAATATCAAATACCCATATGAATCTAACTTTCTATCTATTTCCTTAAGCTATTCTCTTATAATCCCATGAAAAATAGGGTAATAATGAATTGGTTGAACTGATTAGGATATGATCAAATTTAAATGATAAACTTAGAAACTTAAAAGGCAAGGAAGGATTCTTTTATCCAGTCGAATTGTAATACTAAGGGTGAGTGGCCCTAGCTAATCAAGTTGTGAGTCCCTCTATGGGATGGAAAGGAAGATCCGTTACATTTTGAAAAGAAAATCCGGGTGGAAGAGATCATTCAAAACTATGGGATGCTGAAAATCAGAGGCATGTCTGCCTTCTACCTCTCAAAACCATCTAGATTGTGACTGCATGTTGTCTTGCTTGATGCCCAATGCACTTACATGTAGCATCTAAAAGGGTTCAAAACTATTTCATTTTTGATGGGTATTTCTAAAGTGATAATCAACATGTTAAGTTTATCTCAAAGAAATGGATCAATACACAGTGTAAGTCCACAACCATGGAGATGGTTCCAGTAGTCTACCGATCTAATCTTCAAAAAGAGCACCAACAAAATTCTTGTTTCTGTCAGCAGAATTAGCTTCTTAACTACATAGATTGATTTTGAAACATGGTCAATAGGAGATAAGATTGACTACAAAGGCCAGATACATTTGATTTGAACTGAAACCTCGAAGAAATTTCTTATAATACACAAAGCTGAAAAAAAAAAAAACTTAAAGAATTCTCAAAGCTTAGGTAAAAATTTATCAATAAAAAATACAAATGGATCATAAAAATTACACTAAAATCCAACTTATAATGGTTCCTTCTAAATTACATTAATGGAAAAAAAATTTAAAAGTAAGGAATAATAGAATAAATCACATTTTTTATTCCTTTTTTACTATAGAAGTAAAGTTATGACTAACCTCTATGACAAAATCTCTTATCCAGTCATCAAGCTTCTCAGAGGAGTTGGCCTCCTCATTGAAAAACTTCTTCCATGCATTGATATTTGTCTCCCTCCTGTTACAGCAAGTCTCTTCCTTGCAAAGTATGGGATGAGATCCAACTTGATTGGTGTTGTGATTCACAACCAATAAGGCTTGTGCAATATATTGATGTTGCTGCCGATGAGATTTAACCACTGATTTTTTTTTTTTAAATGGGGGAAAATCTGGAATTGGGGTTCTATGGAACACCGAGAAGCTCTTGCATTGCAGGGGAGAGGGGCTTGGCTATGTATTGCATGGGGCTCTTGCTTGTTAGTCGTCGCATGCTTCAACAAATCGACCAAGGTTACAACGCGCCATACGCGGGTTAGAGTAGAAGGTGAAACGAAGCGGATAGTCGATGAAAACTTGCTAGACTTAATAAAGAAATTATGTAGAAATTGCAACATAAATCTATATACAATTGTTTCATGCAGCGTTGGACAGACTAACCACTGTCTACCCAATGAAATGCACCACAATAACCTACAGAAGAAGAGAGAACAAAAAAAAATAGAAGAAGCTTAGAAAAAAAGCCCTAAACAATAGGGATAAGCAAAAGCAATGGAATTCAATATGTTGAGGCATAAGGAGATGGAGAGAAAGAGGTGGTTTGGATGGTTGTTGGAGCATCCAAGGACGGTGCAAAGGAGACCGACTTCCTAGCACTGCTCAAGAGTCTTCGGGCAAGAGGTTTCACCCTACTACGGCCTTTAAGCGTGCAGTATGCATCATGGTCATCTAGGAGGGATATGTGGTATGGTTGGGATACTCGGTCAGAGGACCGAGGATCGCGTTGTGGGCGTTATGCCCTCAATGCTCGGTAAATGGGGCAGTAATGCTCCTAAGCTATCCGTGATGCGTGGGGATGACCGATAGGTGTTCGAGAGTATCGGGCCATGTTGGATGTTCGGCTTGATCAGGGAACCTTAGCATCATGAAAGATGCGCGAGACGGAACTTCGGTGATGCAGGAACCTTATGTGTTGGACGAGTATTAGGTACGACATGATGAAGTGATGTGTAAGCCAGCTGAGCGTAGCTTAGCGGATGGGACACGGTAGTGGGTCGTACCTTGTCGTAGCATTGTAGCACGAGATGTTGGGTCGGTTCAGTGGATGGATAGTGTAATGGTGTAAGGCTGGCCAAGATCATGGGATGATTGAGGCGCCGCGCGATTGTTCCGCAAAATCAAAAAGTTGACCATGACAGTGGTCCAGCCTTAGATTTTCAAATCCATTTCTCAGGTACGTTAACTATTTCCCAATAAATATTGGGATAAAAGGAGTGTTTCGAGAGGTGAGAGATCAAATGGGGAAGATGAAATAATACAATATTTAAAAAGTAGTGTTCCGTAACGTGTGAGAGGGAGGTTACTGAAGCTGGGAAGACATTTTCAGTTTAGGGGGATTTGTTGGAAAGCGAAACTGATTGAGCTCTTTAAAGAAGAAAATAAATGTAATAGGATTAGAGAAGTGTAGTAGGTGTATTCATTGCTTTGTTGAATGGGAGGAGAGGATGTGGCAAGTAAGAGTTATTTGAAGTTTGCTAATGTGGCTTCATGAAATAAGAGGAGTCTTATGTGGCAACAAAAGGAACACCTACGTGTCATTCAAAGGGACATTTTAACTCTCTTTTATAATAGTAGATAGATAGATAGATAGATATATACTAGCAAAAACCCTGTGCAAATGCACGGGGTGTTGAAAGAAAATGAATAAACGAAAAATATGATGAGAAAATTAAAATTTGACAATAAGAAAATAATAAAAATAAAATAGAAGAAAATGATGATAGTTTAGTAATCTTGTGAGATTTTTTATATGTATCCTATTAAAAATAGCCAATTTAATAATTTAAAAATTCATAATTTTATTGTTATAAATAAATTTTTATCTCATTATTATATAACTTCAAGAAAGTATAAGTTTACATCATTATAAAAAAAATTTATCTTATCTCATCTACAAATTTAATGTGTCAAAATTATTTAAAATTTTTAGAGATAATGATATTTGTTGTAAATAAATAAGTTATTTAAAGAATTGGTTATTAGAAATAAAAGTTTATATATAAGAGAAATGTTAGTTTCTCCATATTCTTCAACCCGAAACAACATCTAATTAAATTTTTTTCTAGTGGGACTTACTTTAATACTACCACTGGTTTGCTTATTATAACAACATATAAAATAAAAATCAAGAAACTCAATTTCTTAAGAGTATTTACTAATTAGAGAGTTAATATAATTAATTATAACCGAAGTAAATCAATATAATTTATTTATATATATATAAGGAGAGATTAAGGGTGTGCCATTATAGGAAATATCTTTTTCTTTCGTTTATTATTGTTATTTTTTTTTTTTACAATTAATTAAGAGATCGATGAAAGATTTTAGAGGAAACCACTTGATAAAGTAATGTCAAGAATAATTTGAATTTCATTTTATTACTCTTAATATCAATGATAGCTTGAATCTCATTAATTTCAGCGAGAATAATCTATGCTATTTATAATCGCTACTGCAAGAGAAAAATAGAAGACCCAAAATAGTGACTAAAATACACTACTTCACAGCCAAAGCTCCATGTAGAGACTCATAAGTATAAAGGTAAGTAATGTCCGAACCAGAACCTAACGACTTAATAGTATCGAATTACTTAAAATATAATACCTCAAAATGCACTCATGCCATAACACACCCAGATTCAAGAACTTTCCAATAGCTGCCATGAAAACAAATCTCTCAAGATTTCCACTCTAGATGCTCCAATGTTTAGGAAAAACCTCCATAGTGAACCATACTAACTAAAATGCACAACATGTCAAATCTTTACATGTTTGAGAATGAAAGTGTCTTGTGGTTTTGTCTACTATTTATAGGGGATTAGGGAGAAGGTAGACCATGAGTTAGAAAATTTGAGGATGGTAGATGTTACAATTTTAATAAATTACAATTAAAGAATGAGAATGTTGAGGAAAGAAAGAAGAGACCCTTAGTCTTCATATTTTTAATAATTTAAATGTTACAACTTAATTAGTTGTAATTAAATAGTACAATTAGAATAAATAATAAATATTTAATATTACAATTTAATTAATTGTAATTAAAAAATAGAATGTGAGTGGGTGAAGGTGAGCACTTAACTCATCACTTAATTAGGAAGGAAGAACAATAATTAAAAGGGTGACGTGATGTTTTCTTATTGGATCAATTAGAAGATATGTTGCATGAACCAGAATAGAAAATAGAGGCCAATGAGATATGCCACGTGGAACCAACCGACATATAGGATTAGAATAGATATTAGCATAAATGTATGCGGTGAAAGAGAACTGATTACAAGGGCATTGGTGTGTAAATAAGAACTATAGAAGAACCATATATAATAGAAATAGAGAGAAAATAATCGTGGTAGTTGGAAAAAAATAATTTACATACAAAGTGGATCGAGCTCTACTTCACGTCAAAAAATGTGGAGTTCCCAATTTACCTACAATGGTGACAATCTTGTAATTTTGAAGAGAAAGTGTTTTGCAAAAATGCCAGTACATAATTACAAAAATGCTACTTTCTTTGCTCTAAGAAGGGGAGCTCCACTTTTCCATCATGAAGTAGAGCACCGCTTCAAAATTACACTAATATGCTCCGTTTGCCTGCATGTAAATGGTTTTATGGTGTAAATCATTTATGATGGAAAATCATTTAAGGTAAAATGTGAATTTTCCACTCAATTTTTGTTGTTTGGTTGCATTCTTGAAAATAAGGCAGAATTTTTTTTTATAAAGAAAATGAAAAATATGGGAATATAAAAAAAAAAAGTAAAAATAAGAAAATACGAAGATTAAAAAAAATAAAATAAAAAATTATGAATAAGGGTATTTTTATAATTTTTAATTTTTTTAAAAGAGGTTGATATTTTATGGGAAAATGACTTACGAGTTTTTGAAATGTAAGTCATTTTCTGGAAAAGTGGTTCATTTTCTGTAAAACATTTTACTTCGAAAGATTTTACGTACAAACAAACACACATAATTAATATTTTTCATGAAATTGATTTGTTTTACTTACGAAAGATTTTACGTACAAACACACATAATTAATATTTTGCATGGAATTGATTTGTTTTTCCCTATTTTATGTAAAACAAACAGAGAATAAAAGCAAATTTTCCTCTTTTCATCTTTTCCACACCATTTGGGTCTATCGTGGAGCCAGTCAACTTGAAATCAATCCCTTCATTGTTTAAAATAAAATAAATAATTAATCCAAAAGACTCAACTTGGAAAAAATTTCTTTTGGACCATTGGGTACGCAAAGGACCTAGTAAGCCCAAAACTCGCTCGAATAATTATATTGTACATTATAATAGCATATAAACCTAAACTCAATATATAATAAATATATTATGGGTATTGTTAATGTTCACTTAGACTTAGTGAATTTGGCCACATTTACAAAGACATTTTTATCCTTGTATCAATTATCAAGCTCATTAAAGTTAAGTGTAGTTTAGCCTTGTCATAGATGCCAATTATTAAATGCCGAGAGAAAATTAGTAAAATTTGACTATTTTTGTATTTCTTGTTTTATCCATTTAATGAATTGTCTTATATCAAAAAATGAAAATATCTTTATATTTAACTAGCGGGTGGCACATGCGATACACGTGAGAGCGAGGGGAAGGAGTTAACCACAGTTAATAAGCGTTAAAAGAGACACGTGTTAACCCATGGGTGCGATTGAACTTGCTAGTGGCACGTGCGATGCACGTGAGAGCGAGGGGAAGGAGTTAACCACAGTTAATAAGAGTTAAAAGGGACACGTGTTAACTCGTGGGTGCGATCGAACTCTCCCCGAGTTCAATCACAATTGGCTATGATTCTAAATAGCTAGATGAGCAAGGGTTAGTTTGGGAATCGAAGCAAAACATTAAATCAAAGGTAAGGGATAGTTTTGGAATTAAAGTAAAACATTAAATGAATGTTTTGTTTTTATATAAGGATAGTTTAGGAATTTTGAAAAATCCATCTACGCATGCCTCTCGCATTATAACAGTAAAGATAAAGATAGAGTAATATTCACTGCATAAGAGTAAAAAGGTATAGTGAAAGTCACCAAGTGTACTAACCTTGGCAAAGGTAAACTTTCCTCATATATTGTTATATAAATATTTATAAAGTAGCTAGGTATAGTGACCTGCAATGCGCCAACCCGAGTTCGACCCAGTTATAAACAGGTTAAGAACCAATCCATACCTAAACTATCGGGCCTAAATTGTACCTAAGCCTGCAGAGTTGTGGGTTGACGGGTCGGGCAAAAACATACTGCCCGCTATCTATAGCGATCTCTAGGTAAGTGGGTTCTTAGTATAATTACATCTAGAAAGGTAAAAGTACATTGATATGCTGCAAACTCACTATCTTTGTAAGCATGACAATAACAATCTTTGTAAGCAAGACGTGTAATTGTCTTCGTTAAGATGTGTTCCACTAACACTCTCCAATAAAAACACTAAGACTATCTCCAATAAAAAAAAAGAAAAAAAAAGAGAGGGAGTCTCGCAAGAAAGTGATGCTAGCATTATGTTTTTTGGCTATAGAAGGCTGAAGTGACGCCATTAGAGTTGTTGGGATGGAATTAAATGTTAGAGATGTTTTTCATGAGAAAGAAGACGGGCTTTAAATTTAGAAAAGCTAATGGGCTCCACTCGGTTTGTAATATTAGTAAGAAACACTTCATATTAGTAGGTAGGCCAACAAGTTCAAACAAAACCATTTCTTGGTCGGAGACATGATCTTGGACAGCTGTTAGAGCATCTGCTGTTGTCTTCAGCTGATTTAATAAATCAGCCACAGTTGACGTCCCCTTGCGAAGTGTGTGCAAGTGAGGGCTGAATCATTTTTTTTGTTGGAAGAAAGAGAGTTCCAAACCCTTCGAGGCAAGGACTAGTCCTTTCAAGTGTCAACACCGACCTATTCAGAATTTTCCCTACATAAACTAGGGTAAATTGAGGAGTGGGAGTTGAATACACAACCATAGGGAGCAAACCCGAGATGCTAATCAATGGCACCATCCCTTGGTGAGTAAGATGCATAAATGGCACCCTAGGAATCTGAAGGGAATCCAGATAAAAAAAATTATGCAAAAACTGGATCCCGAAAATCTTTACACCATAGAAAACAAATAATATTAACTACATGTTTAGAAAATTACCTCGGTGAATGATGTTCACCGGTGAAACACAAAATAGGATGAACCGTCAGAACTCTTTGTAGAGAGTTCTCAAAGAAATACTCAAAACTTGATCCTCGTTCTTCGCTACCCCCGTGAAGCTTTTGAATCTATACTTGGTATTGAAGAACAAAGAGAACAAGATTATTTGAGTAGACTTTCTATCTCACCAAATCCTTAGAGTTCAAAAACCCAAGCCTTCAAAATTAATTTGGAATCTCCCTTGAAGCTCACGAAAATTGGAGAGGGTTTTCTCTCTCCTATAGCTCACGAAAATTGGAGAGCAATAATGAATGAAATCCTCCCACACGGTTTGGGGTATGGATATATATAGATGTGGATCTTATCCATATCTAGATCAAATCCTAATCATTATCCAATTGTTAGTTATCCCTTAAGAATTATTAAATAATGATAACTCTTATCATTATTTAAACTTCATGTTTATCCGAACTAATTAGTTATAACAAACTTTCTAATTTAGAAATCTTTTTCATAAAAGGATTCTTTAATTAATGAGATGTAACAACCTCCCTTAAAATTAGGGATTCTAATCCAAACCCTAGAGGGGGGGCGTGAGGGAGATGGAGACTTGTTCTCCAAGTCATAATGAGGTCAAACCTTATCTCTTTGTTTCTTGTTTTCCAAGCAAGGAATCTAATCCCTTAAGATAAGGACTAATTAATTAATAATTATTTAACTAACCAACTCTCTAACTAATTAGGGATCTCTAAATGGGCACCCACCCTAGGGAGTTAATACCATGGGCTTGGGCCCACCAATAAGGTCCACTTGTGTTAGGTTTTATGAATATGGGTCAAACCCATTTTCCTTATATTGGGTTAATTAAATAATCATTATTATTATCATTTAATTTAGATTAACAGTTAATTTAAACCATAGATTAACATTTAATCTATTTATTAAAGATTAACATTTAATTATTTAATTATAGATTAACATTTAATCTATTATTTGAGCTTGTATTTCTTTTTATGAGCATCTCCACAGATTGCTTTGGGACATTCTAACCCTAGCTTACCCGATGCTATCTCATTGACCCTTAAATAGGAATGACATCGGAAATGCAAGTGACGTGAAATATCCATGTTGCAATTGAATCCCAATATAAGAACATTAACCAATAAAGGATCCTGCCACATGAACTTTTTAATTTAATTTATCCTGCTAATAACATTATCCTTAATGGGCATTCGAGATTAATATACTATCTAACTTATAACCCATTGTACATTAACCGGGTTTCCAAGACATTTGATTAAGCCATGAGAAACCATTTCTCATGTAAAACATTTTGAGAAAAACTTTTATTATGTATAATATATTTTGTTAAAAATATATTTCAAACTTATTTGATTTCAAAATCACCTACGCATGATTTAAGCTTAATCGACTGTCTTACCCGAAACTTGGATAATCTCTCAATTTAATGAGCATGGATTTCTTGTTTGAAATTCGTCATGGCTCGAACAACTTTCTGATTATTCAATTGCCACCTTATTGTAGTCCATCAGTTAGAGAGTACTTAAGTGCAATCAAAACAGTCAGATTACTGTTCAGTTATAAATGAACTCATCAGATCTAAGGATCATCGAAACTATTCAATGTGAATGAGAGACCAACTATCTGATAGTATGTTTATGCAAGAGGTCTCTCATTACATGTAATCAGTCAGTGTACATTGAAGCACCCATATGCTGATGTGTAGTCTCCACTACAATAGTTTGAGATAAAATTTATCTCAACCATTGAGAACATCTTAGCATTGTGGTAGCCATATAAGTGTAGTGCTCAGCTTCACCCATAGCTGTGACTATATAAGGTATAAGGAACTAGAAAGCTATATCTACCTGTGATAGTCCAATACCTATCACATAGCTTTCCTACAATATATCTTAGGGACCTTTATCGATATCTCATATCATATAGATCATCTCATGATCATGATTAATTACTCATAATGAATTCACAATAGATAAAGAAGATGTCTTTATTAATCTAATCAATAAGAATCTTACAATCTAAATGACCTTTCAGGGCATAATGTCTAACAATCTTCCACTTGCCCTAAAAGTCAATGTGACATAGATTTCAATCTCATACTATCTAAGTGTGTTACAAATACTTTATTTGATAAAGCTGTAGTTATCAGGTTAGCAACATTAAGCTGAGACCTAATCTTTGTAACAAAGATGTCTTGCCTTTCAATGATCTCATAAATGAGATCATACTTTCTCTAAGCGAAAAGTAAGCACATAATCCCTAGTCCTTTTCAGGTTGTTCATGATGTGCTTCACAGCAGTACAATGATTAACACCTAGATTGCTTTGGAACCGACTAACAACTCCCACTCCATGACAGATATCCGGTCTAGTACATAACATGACATGTAAGCACTCAAATTTTACACTCTACCTTAACCATGGTTAATATCTTTGAGCTATGGTTAATATCAAGCCCTAAACCCTAAGCAAACCCTGCTCAAACCCTAGGCCTAACCCTAGTCAAGCCCTAAACCCTAGGGAAACCTTGATCAAACCCTAGGCCTAACCTTAGGTGAACCCTAGGCCTAACCCTAGTCAATCCCTAAACCCTAGGCAAACCTTGATCAAACCTTAGGCCTAACCCTAGGTAAACCCTGGTCTAACCCTAGGTAAACCCTGATCAAACCCTAAGCCTAACCCTAGGTGAACCCTAGGTCTAACCCTAGTCAAGCCTTAAACCCTAGGCAAACCTTGATTGAACCCTAGGCCTAACCCCTAGAACCCTCTGTGGGCCTAAACATGGGCCCACAAACCCTTAGGATCTGTTGGTGTGGGGCCCACCATCCCAATTTCAAAAAATCTAAGAATAGCGGTAATAACATTACCTCAATTTTTTTTTTAGGCCCTGCTAGAGTGTTCTAAGCCAAGTGTGTGAGGGTTGGGCCATTTTTGACAAAATATCAATAATTGCGGTAATACTATTACCGCCATTGTTTTTTTGGCTTGATTCAGTAATGGCGGTAATAATATTACCGACACTGTTGGATTTCTGCAAAATCTAAAGCTGACACCCCTCTTGGCTACTTCTCTCCTTCTCCAGTGTGTCTAGCACGCCGAGGTACATCCCTAGAATGCCCCTGGGTCTGCCCAAGCTTATAAATAGCCCCCATTCCATAGTTTAAATGTCATTCCAAAATCCTCATACCAAACCCTTGTTGGAGTTTGGTTAGCCCACTCCTAAGCTCCTCACCCCTGTCCTCCCCTAAGTTGGATCCCAAAGAGCCTCCCAGGCGACCCCCAGGACCGCCTTAGCCACCCACCACCGTGCAGTCACCGTGTACCATTGTGAGAGCCAAAAGCTTGGGTAAGGCCTCCCTTACCCCCATTTACTTTCTGCAAACAACATTATAAACCCCTGGTCCTATTCTAGAGGTGTTCTTTTCTCCATTTTGTAGCATTAGCACCCAGGGACAGAGATCCCCCTACCTCATCATAGGTATGGGGGACCCTCTCGGGGTTAGTAACTTGGGTTCAAGACCCCCACTGTAGCACCCCAGACTTTTTTATACTTAATGAATAACACTTTCCTAGCCAATTGGCCTTTCACGTAGTCTAATTAATAAATAAGGGAGAAATTGAAATTTTTGAAATGTCAGAAATGTTTGTTTTCGAAAGATGAATCCAACGCAAGTTGAATCGTTGAAAACCGACGAACGAGTCAGAAGATATGGCCAAAAGACCTAAGTGGAGAAAATTAGGAAAATCAGCAAAATAGGCAAAACACAGACCAACCGGTCGACCGCTCCATCCACCGGTCGACCGTTCTATCCACCAGTCGACCGCTATCGCACTAATTTTGTATGAAGCATTTTTCCAGAGAGGAGGTTTTGGACCGATCGACCGCTCCAGCCAACCGGTCGACTGTTAGCCTACCGGTCGACCGCTCCTATGACCGGTCGACCGCTCCTCAAGTATTTTGCCTATTCAGTCTGTTTTGGCCTAAATTTTAAGGGTAGGATGGTCATTTGACCACCCCACTTTCTATTTAAACCCCAAATCCGTAGGTGAGGGTTTCATAAACCCTCAAGGCTTGTATTTGGGAGATGAGAGAAAGGAAGAGCTAGGGTTTTGTTCAAACCCATCTCAAGCAAGGATTTTTCTACTCAAAGGATCTAATCTCATCTTCCCTCAAGTTCCCCTCCAAGTTTGAAGGTTAGTACACCCTACTAACTCCCATTAGCAATAACCTAGGTTTTCTATTTTGTTGATGATTCTTGATTCCATGTTTTCCCTTCCTTTTGAAATGGCTATTTCTATAAATTGTAAACAAGATAATAAGGAATGTGGTGATATGTGGAATGGATGAGGGGTTGAGGCGATTGGATGCCATATGAATGTTGTGTGATGTATTAAATGGAAAATGGGGAAGGGCACTCTACAAATAAGGAACTTACCTTGATGATTTGAAGGAAAATATGCAATGAAAAGAGTAAGATGAACTTCGAAGGAAATGTTTCATGCTATGTGTTTGACAAAATGCCTAAACTAGGAGTAAATGAATTCAATGAAGAAAATGGAAATATGAATTATGTAAATCTTCTTATGAATGATCAATTGCTCAAATGTACTATATGTTACCTATATTTTCATATGATTATGCTAGAAATCAAAATGTTATATTCATGTGATCCTCCCAATTAAACATGTCATTTTGGTTGCCACTATTGACAAGCACACAAGCACGCATGCATGCATGAACCGGGTTTTCCATGAGTAGCTTTGCATGATAAATCAAACAAGAAACAAGCATATGTCAAGGAAGTTGGTATCCCAAGTGAAGGGTGCTAGCCTCTGGCTCACAAGAAAAAGAAACAAGAACATGTCAAGGAGGTTGGTAGCCTGAGTGAAGGGTGCTAGCCTCTGGCTCACAAGAAAATGAAATAATAACATGTCAAGGAGGTTGGTAGCCTAAGTGAAGGGTGCTAGCCTCTGGCACACAGGGAAATGAAATAATTACATGTGAAGGAGGTTGGTAGCCCAAGTGAAGGGTGCTAGCCTCTGGCTCACAAGTGAAAGGAAACAAGTACATGACAAGGAGGTTCGTAGCCCAAGTGAAGGGCGCTAGCCTTTGGCTCACAAGAGAATGAAATGTCAAGGAGGTTGGTAGCCCAGGGATGTGGGGGTGCTAACCTCTGGCTCACAAGTATACAAATCAAGAATGAAACAAGAACAAGGCACGAATGCATGATTTTCACAAGCAAGACCGAGACATGAAAGAGGTTTCCAAACATGAGTTTTACCGAGGTTTTAGCATTCATGAATGCATGTCAAGATAATTATATTGCTTCATGTTCCATGGTAATTATCTTATGCTTCTAGTACTACTAAATCAATGTTTTGTATTGTGTTTCACTGTTGATATGCTATCGTTATCGCTATGGTTAGCTAGTAGCTTGTACTCGCTGAGTATTCCATGCTCAGCCGTACTTTTATGTCGGCAGGTTCCGTGGGTGTCCTTGACCCTGAGCCTTGGGTCGAGGAATAGTACATAGAGGAGAAGGAGCCATCTATTCCGTCACAGTCGCAAGTCGATAGAGACCTCGACGTGTGGCCATACCTCGACTACTGTTGAGAGGAGAGTGTTGTCGAGTTCCTTTTTGTATTTTGATAGGTTGGCATGTCCACCTTTACTCTGATTATGTTTTGTATATATTCACTTGGAATACAGACCACCTTATATAGAAAAGAAATTTTTTGTTTACGCTTCCGCATTCATGATATAGCTTCTGCACTTTGATTCATGTTATATTATGGTATGTGTACCTTGTTCATTATAGGATGGTTTGGCAGGTAGGAATAGTCACCTCTAAAGTATCCCTTAACTCCTAGGGGGTGTTTTGGGATGCGACAGAAGTGGTATCAGAGCTCTAGGCATTAGAGTCCCTGGGGTCTCTTAGTACTCGATAACATAATTGAACAAGGCATTAGGTGTTATGAAAGGGTCGTATTCCAAGTAAAGACTAACAAGTTAGTCTTAGTCAAAATAGGTTGAACTCCAACCAAAACTTAGAATCCTACGCTAAGAACACGGATTGTATGTTATGAAATTGTTATGTAAACCATGCGTGCGTTATTCTATGCTTGGTGAATATGTATTGAGTGAATTATGAAACTATTACTAAATGATATCCAAGTTAGACTCATGTTGTATTGTCGTTCTTAGGAGAAATTATGAGACGCAATACCCGGGTTTGCGGATACAACACAAGGGGCAATGGAAGTGATGCTCCATCGAGTGATGATTAATCCGATTTTGCCCAAGCCTTTGCTTCAATAGCCGAGACTTTGGCTATGCTAGTGACAAGGCAACCGGCTACTCCACCTAATGCGGCACTTATACCTGCTCCTCCTAATCGAGCTCAAGCTGGGATAGAGGCTTTTCGGAGGATGAGGCCTCCAACATTTTATGGGAGTGTTGACCCACTTGTTGTCGAAGGATGGATCCGGTAACTTGAAAAGATATTCTCAGTGCTGGCACCGACTGAGGCAGAAAGGGTCACCTGGGCCGCCTTCATGCTTGAAGGTGAGGCCGATCATTGGTGGAGGTCCACACTAAGGACCCGAGATTTGACCTGACAGGGCCAAGAGTGGACATGGGCCGAGTTCTTGGACGTCTTCAACAAGAAGTATTTCCCCATCGGGATGAAGGAGAAGAAAGAGGTCGAATTCATTACCTTGGAGCCAGGTAATATATCAGTGGCCGCCTATGAGGCTAAGTTCTCAGAGCTATCTCGATTTGTTCCACATATGATAGCTACCGAGGCTATGAAAGCTCAGAAATTTGAGAGGGGGTTGAAGGCCCACCTCAAGGACCGAGTTTCAATGTTCTGGCACGAGACATATGCCGAGGTGGTGGACAAAGCGCTATTAGCGGAGGCAAATTTTGAAGAGTTCTTTAAAAGAAGAGGGATGGAGAAAGGACAGTCAAGTAGTTCAGGGGAGAAGAGAGCTAGGACTATGTCATACCAGTCTAGAGGGTCGGCTCAGTCACAGAGGATGTATTCGGCACCACAGGCTCCCCGCCCTTTTGCTCCACTGGCTTTTCGCCCGGCTACCTCATATGCTCCTCGCCCTGCATTACCTCAGACTACGGGTTATGCCCCTTCCACATATGCACACGATGTCTGCACCCTTTGTGGAAGGCGGCATCTAGCAGGGAAATGCTAGAAGGCTACAAGAGGTTGTTTTCATTGTGGTGACCAAGGCCACATGATTCGGGATTGCCCCCGACGTCATCTGCCAGCTCATTCTCAGGGGAGTAGGCCCCTTGTTAGACAGATATCTCAGCCTAGCTCTTCCCAGGCTTCGAGGGCCTCACTGTCTACACGGCCTCCTCGCTCAGCCACCCAGGGCTGAGTTTTTGCCCTATCAGAGAGAGACGCACGTGCATCCGACGATGTCATTCAAGGTACGCAAGAATTCTAGAGTTTTAAGTTGTGTATAATTTCCATTATATGATGAGTGGTTAATTTTACTAGGGGTTACCTATGTATGATGCTTGTTATTGTTTGAAATCTATTGATATTAGTTACTCAATCACGCAAGTGCTTTATTAGTGAACGAGTGTCTCGCCCAAGTATTGATTGACACAGGATCCACTCACTCTTTTGTCTCACCCAGTTTTGCAAAGGGCTTCTTGATTAAGGCTACTCTGTTGGAGCGGGAGTTGACCATTGCAACTCCACTCGGCAAGTCAATTGATATCGATAAAATATTTAGAGATTGTGTGGTGCAAGTGGGGGAGAATGAACTGTTAGCCGATCTCATCGTTCTAAATTTCCAAGACTTGGATTTTGACATCATCCTAGGAATGGATTGGTTATCAAACCACCATAGGCATGTTGCATGCTTTGAAATGATGGTGAACTTCAAGCCAAAAGAAGTAAAGCCATTTCACTTTTGAGAATTAAGAGAAAAGGATATTACTTGCCTCATAGCCTTGAGCATAGCGAACCCCGAGGCACCAAACTCCTCGACCATTCCGGTCATGAGTGAGTTCTTGCATGTGTTTCCGGAGGAACTTCCCGGGTTGCCTCCTGATAGAGAGATCAAGTTCACTATAGAGCTTGCTCCAGGCACGGCTCCAATTTTAAGAGCTCCTTATAGAATGGCCCCAATAGAGCTTAAAGAATTGAAGAAGCAAATTGAGGAATTACAACAATTTGATTTCATCCAACCAAGTGTCTCCCCATGGGGAGCTTCGGTCCTCTTTGTAAAGAAGAAGGATGGGTTGACGAGAATGTGCATAGATTACCAGTAGTTGAACAAGGTAACTATCAAGAATCGTTATCCCTTGCCACGGATAGACGACCTATT
Source organism: Tetracentron sinense (assembly GCA_015143295.1). Lineage (NCBI taxonomy): Eukaryota > Viridiplantae > Streptophyta > Magnoliopsida > Trochodendrales > Trochodendraceae > Tetracentron > Tetracentron sinense. The sequence goes on along the minus strand of JABCRI010000328.1, from coordinate 67,754 downwards.
TGACCAACTGAAAGGAGCGAGATTATTCTCAAAGATTGATCTTAGATCAGGATATCATCAGTTAAAGATCAAGGTGGAAGATGTTCCAAAGACGGCCTTCAGGACTCGGTATGGGCACTACGAGTTCCTTGTTATGCCTTTTAGGCTTACGAATGCACCGGCGGCGTTCATGGATCTGATGAACCGGGTGTTCCGATCATACTTGGATCGATGTGTGATTGTGTTCATTGACGATATTTTGGTGTACTCCTAGACACGGGAAGACCAAGCACGAGACCTCCTCCTTGCTCTAGAGATGTTGAGAGAGCATAGGCTATATGCCAAATTGAGAAAGTGTGAATTCTGGTTAGAAAAGGTGACATTCGTAGGCCACGTGGTGTCTGCTAAGGAAATTTCTGTTGACCTAGCAAAGATAGAGGCAGTTTTGAGCTGGGAGAGACCCACGAGCGTCACGGAGATACGTAGTTTTCTCGGGTTGGCAGGCTGTTATTGGAGATTTGTGGAGGGATTCTCCAGTTTGGTTGCACCTCTCACTTACCTGACAAGGAAGAATGCAAAGTTCAGTTGGAGCGACTGATGTGAAGTGAGCTTCCAAGAGTTGAAGAAACGCCTTACCACGGCTCTCGTCCTCACAGTGCCTTCCGGGAGCGGTGGTTTTGTTGTTACAGTGATGCCTCTCATGTGGGGTTAGGATGTGTGCTCATGCAGCACGGCGAGGTTATTGCCTACGCCTCTAGGCAATTGAAAGAGCATGAGAAGAATTATCCCACTCATGACTTAGAGCTCGCCGCGGTTGTGTTTGCATTGAAGATTTGGCGACATTATCTTTATGGGGAATAGTTTGAGATATTCACAGACCATAAAAACCTTAAGTATTTGTTCTCTCAGAAGGAGCTGAACCTGAGGCAAAAAAGATGGGTAGAGTTTTTGAAAGACTACAAGTGCTTCATTCAATACCATCCGGGCAAAGCGAATGTTGTAGCCGATGCTCTTAGCCGGAAGTCTACTAGAATTTTGGCGCACATGATGCTGAAGGAGTGGAGGTTGTTAGAAGATGCATCCAACCTTGACATCAGTTTTAGTCTCTCTACCTTTTGGCCAATAATGGCTAACATCACAGTTAGGCCATATATCCTGGGCATGATCAAGGAGTTGCAGGGAATGGATGCCGAACTACTTTCTTACCGAGACAAGTCAGTTAATAGTGGCAGCACGGATTTTACTGTGAGGGACGATGGAATTGTCACTTTCAAGGGAAAAGTATGTGTCCCAGCCGATGAGAAGCTTAAACGAGAAATCTTGTACGAGGCTCACCGGTCCAAGTACACCGTTCACCCTGGAGGTACCAAAATGTATAGGGACTTGAAATGCACTTTTGGTGGCGGAACATGAAGCGAGAAATAGCAGAGTACGTGTCCCGATGCTTGGTGTGTCAGCAAGTCAAAGCCGAACATAGGAGACCGGCAGGACTTTTACAGTCTCTCCCTATTCCCGAGTGGAAATGAGAGCACATATCTATAGACTTCATTGTGGGGTTACCGAAGACGGTTAGAAACACCGACGCTATATGGGTTATAGTCGACAGACTAACGAAGTCCGCCCATTTCTTACCGTACCAGACTACATTCAACTCAAATCGGTTAGCGGCGTTGTACATCAAGGAAATAGTTCAGTTACATGGGGTACCAATAAGCATTGTGTCGGATAGAGATTCTCGATTCACTTCTAGGTTCTGGAAGAGCTTTCAGAGTGCCATAGGTTCCCGGTTGGACTTTATCATGGCTTTCCACCCACAGACGGATGGGCAAACCGAGCTAGTGAATCAGGTTATTGAAGAAATGCTCCGGGCATGTATGCTAGACTTCAAGGGAAGTTGGGAAGATCACCTACCTTTGGTGGAATTCGCCTACAACAATAGTTATCAGGCAAGCATAAAGATGGCGCCTTTTGAGGCTTTGTATGGGAGAAGTTGTAGATCCCCGTTGTATTGGGATGAAGTTGGGGAAAGGAAGGTGTTGGGTCTCGAATTAATCGAACAAACTGCGGATAGGGTCAAGCTTATCCGGGAGAGGTTGAAGACCGCACAGGATAGACAGAAGAGCTACGCCGACAACCGAAGGAGAGACCTTGAATTCTGAGTTAACGACATTGTTTTTGTCAAGATTTCACCAACCAAGGGTGTTATGAGATTCGGGAAGAGAGGCAAGCTTAGCCTGAGATATGTGGGCCTGTTTGAGATCATTACTAGTGTCGGTGAGGTCGCTTACCGCATTGCTTTGCCCGCTCATATGGCGGCGGTCCACAACGTATTTTACATCTCCATGCTTCGGAAGTACATCCCGGACCCTTCCCATGTCATAGAGCTTGATCTGGTGGAAATTCGAGAGGATCTTACACTTGTTGAGCAACCGGTGCAAGTCTTATACAGGCAAGATCAAATCTTGCGCAACAAGACCATTCCCTTGGTCTTGGTAAGATGGCAACACCATTCAAGGGAGGAAGCTACATGGGAACGAGAAGCCCAAGTGCGAGAACAGTATCCTCAATTATTTGTTTAGGGCCTTGACATTCCCTTGTATTTTTTATGGTTTGTGCATGTATGTGTCGTCCAAATTTCGAGGACGAAATTTTTGTAAGGGGGGAGAATGTAGCACCCCGGATTTTTCTATACTTAATGAATAACACTTTCGTAGCCAATTGGCCTTCCACGTAGTCTAATTAATAAATAAGGGGGAAATAAAAAATTTTGAACATGAGAAATGTTCGTTTTCGAAAGACGAATCCAACGCAAGTTGAATCGTCGAAAATCGACGAACGAGTCAAAAGATATGGCCAAAAGACCTAAGTGGAGAAAATGAGGAAAATCAGCAAAATAGACAAAACACAGACCAACCGGTCGACCGCTCCATCCACCGGTCGACCCATAGCCCACCGCTCGACCGCTCTACCCACCGGTCGACCCGTAGCCCACCGCTCGACCGCTCCTATGACCGGTCGACCGCTCCTCGAGCATTTTGCCTATTCAGTTTGTTTTGGCCAAAATTTGAAGGGTAGGATGGTCATTTGACCACCCCACTTTCTATATAAACCCCAAATCCGTGGGTGAGGGTTTCATAAACCCTCAAGGCTTGTATTTGGGAGATGAGAGAAAGGAAGAGCTAGGGATTTGCTTAAACCCATCTCAAGCAAGGATTTTTCTACTCAAAGGATCTAATCTCATCTTCCTTCAAGTTCTCCTCCAAGTTTGAAGGGTAGTACACCCTACTAACTCCCATTAGCAATAACCTAGGTTTTCCATTTTGTTGATGATTCTTGATTCCATGTTTTCCTTTCCTTTTGAAATGACTATTTCTATAAAATGTAAACAAGATAATAAGGAATGTGGTGACGTGTGGAATGGATGAGGGGTGGAGCCGATTGGATGCCGTATGGATGTTGTGTGATGTATGAAATGGAAAATGGGGAAGGGCACTCTACCAATAAGGAACTTACCTTGATGATTGGAAGGAAAATATGCACTAAAAAGAATAAGATGAACTACTAAGGAAATGTTGCATGCTATGTGTTTGACAAAATGCCTAAACTAGGAATAAATGAATTCAATGAAGAAAATGGAAATAGGAATTGTGTAAATCTTCTTACGAATGATCAATTGCTCAAATGTACTATATGTTACCTACATTGTCATACGATTATGCTAGAAATCAAAATGCTATATTCATGTGATCCTCCCAATTAAACATGTCATTTTGGTTGCCACTATTGACAAGCACGCATGCATGCATGAACCAGGTTTTTCACGAGTAGCTTTGCATGATAAATCAAACAAGAAACATGCATATGTCAAGGAGGTTGGTATCCCAAGTGAAGGGTGCTAGCCTCTGGCTCACAAGAAAAAGAAACAAGAACATGTCAAGGAGGTTGGTAGCCCGAGTGAAGGGTGCTAGCCTCTGGCTGACAAGAAAATGAAATAATAACATGTCAAGGAGGTTGGTAGCCTGAGTGAAGTGCTAGCCTCTGGCACACAAGGAAATGAAATAATTACATGTAGAGGAGGTTGGTAGCCCAAGTGAAGGGTGCTAGCCTCTGGCTCACAAGTGAAAGGAAACAAGTACATGACAAGGAGGTTTGTAGCCCAAGTGAAGGGCGCTAGCCTCTGGCTCACAAGAGAATGAAATGTCAAGGAGGTTGGTAGCCCAGGGATGTGCGGGTGCTAACCTCTGGCTCACAAGTATACAAGTCAAGAATGAAACAAGAACAAGGCACGAATGCATGATTTTCACAAGCAAGACTGAGACATGAAAGAGGTTTCCGAACATGAGTTTTACCGAGGTTTTCGCATTCATGCATGCATGTCAAGATAATTATATTACTTCATGTTCCATGCTAATTATCTTATGCTTCTAGTACTACTAAATCAATGTTTTGTATTGTGTTTCACTGTTGATATGCTATCGCTATTGCTATGGTTAGCTAGTAGCTTGTACTCGCTGAGTATTCCATGCTCAGCCGTACTTTTATGTAGGTAGGTTCCGTGGGTGTCCTTGACCCTGAGCCTTGGGTCGAGGAAGAGTATGTAGAGGAGAAGGAGCCATCTATTCCGTTACAGTCACAAGCGGATAGAGACCTCGACGTGTGGCCGTACCTCGACTACTGTTGAGAGGAGAGTGTTGTCGAGTTCCTTTTTGTATTTTGATAGGTGGGCATGTCCACCTTTACTCTGATTATGTTTTGTATATATTCAGTTGGAATACAGACCACCTTATATAGAAAAGAAATTTTTTGTTTACGCGTCCGCATTCATGATATAGCTTCCGCACTCTAATTCATATTATATTATGGTATGTGTACCTGGTACATTACTGGATGGTTTGGCTGGTACGAATAGTCACCTCTAAAGTATCCCTTAACTCCTAGGGGGTATTTTGGGACGTGACACCCACCACCGTATGACACTCTCCTTTAGCTTCTAGGGGACCCTCAGACCATGAGGAATCCTCTGGATAAGTTCTGGTGTAGCCCCAGGAGGGAATAACTCATTTTTTGAGAAATCCATGAATGGTGGTAAAATAATTACCATCATTCCTGGCCTTTACCAAACCAGCACTGTTACACCCCTTTAGGTGGAGCCCTGGCCCAATCGAGGGCCATGGTTGACTTCCTTAGATCCCCTCCTATCTAGCCTGATCCTTCCAGGCTTTCCTCTTGGCTTTAACCATGGTTAATCTATCTTGAAATAGGAACTGGAATAATGACGGTAGACAGTTTACCGCCATTACAGTATACCAAATATAGTGGGTTTGGACCCACTCCAAACCTTCCCTTAGGCCTACCAAAGGCCCAGAACCTTTCTGCCACTTTCCTCTATCAATTCTATGGGTTCATGACCCTTGGGTTAACCCTTAACCCATGCCCTAGACCTTTCAAAACCCCCTTGGAATTATTTCTATAATGGCGGTAATCTCTTTACCGCCATTATCAATTTGTTTTTTTTTTGGGCTTTGCACAGGGCCTAGACTAGGTAGGAGGCCATTCTAGGCCCTGTCATGCTCTCTAGGCCCAGCCTGACCAGACCAGCAACCTTAATTGGGGTTTACTCAACCCCAGTTAGCTTTTAACCATGGTTAAGCACCCTTAATCTTTGGAAAAAATCTAGAAAAATATCCAAAAATTCTGAAATATTGCTATGTGTCTAAAATGTTATTGCTTTGGCCTCTTCACCATGGTTAGCAAGCCAAACCATGGTTACTTTACCTATTTAACTCCGGTTAGTAACCCTAACTTCGGTTAAATCCGTTTTGGCTTACCAGGCCTAAGCTCTTACCCTACCGGGCTCACCCTTGGCCTACTGGATCAAATCTCAGCCTACTGGGCTTACCCTTGTTACCCTCAACTATGCTTAGAAACCCTAACCATGGTTAGTTCCACCCTTAATCTCGGTTAGCAACCCTAACCTTGGTTATCTTCGATTATGGCCTACCGGGCATAAATCAACTCTACTGGACTTACCCCTTGGCCTACCAGGCCTAAATCTCTAGTCTACCGGACTAATCCTAAGCCTATCGGGCTTAAACCTTACACTTGACTATACTCAGTCAACTAAACCCTAGTCTATCAGACTAGTCCATTAGCCACCCTTAGCGCACACACACACATCCCCTAGCCTTTGCACGGGCTCATGTGCAAGAACTACACTCGGTCTGATCTCACCCTTGTGAGTACATAGGTAACCCAACCTGGGTTCAAACCTAATTAGCATTCTCCTTCTTGACTTAGCATTATCTTAAACACAGGTATTTAAACAAATAACTTGACTTTAAATTGGCGTACACCTAGCAAGTAGGGAATCATTATAAAATGGAAGTCTCGGGGTGCCTAACACCTTCTCCGGATTTAACTGAACCTCTTACCTAGACCTCTACCACAGACCAAGACCTTATCTACTACCCGGGGACTTATCCCTTCTGAATGAATAGGTGGCGACTCTAAACACAATAATCTCTTTTTTGTGAGGTGACTACCTGAGCATGGAGCCGTTGAAGGATAACTGAGATGGTGGAGCTCCACAAAGAGAGGGATTAAAAGAGAGATAGTTAGAGCAGAGAGAGAAACAGAGAGTTAGAGAGAGACAGAAAGTTAGGAATCAAGATTAAGTTTAACCTTAGTTAAGGGTCTGGATTCGGTCAGGGGTGGGTCCAGGTAGCATGGCAGGGCCTAGAATGACCTCTTACCTGGTCTAGGCCCTGTGCAAGGCTCATTTAAATAGAAAATGGGATTTGAGGTATTGGTTTTATCGCCAATTCCAATCCTCCACAGAATTGGAATTGTGGTAAATGTTGTGCCACCATTTCTAGTTTATTTTAGAAATGGCTTTACTGAATAGGGACATGGTCGGGGTGATGATCAAAGGATCCTAGACCCATGAGGGTGTTCAGGGGACTTCAGGAAAAGTCTTGGGCCTGGTCTGGGCCTTTGGTCTGGTCTCACAGAGGCCATCTTGTTACTATGCCCAGAAATCTAAAATGTCGGTAGACTGTTTACCGACATTCTGGCTAGTTTTCAATTTTATGATTTTAACCATGATTAGATTAGCTTTGGAGAGCTGAAAGGACTAGGGATGATAGAGAGGAGTCTCAGGGACCTAAACCATGTCTTGGAATGGACCAGGGGCCCACTATGCGAGGCCTAGAGCTATTGAAATGAGAAAGCCCAAAAATGGTAGTACTGTGGTTACCATAATTTCTGGATTTTTCCAGAAAATGAACTGTACCCTCTGGTACTGCACCATGCTACTTTCAGGGGATCTCTCATAGGCTGAGGGTCTCTCAGAAGCTTAGGGGAGAGTCTAAGTCAGTGGTGAGGCTACGGTGGTGGAGCTTTCACCCTTTGAGGGGTCCCCATGCCTAAGAGGAAGGCAAGGAGAACCCCTTTTCTTGAGGTTTTGTGACAAAACAACACAAAAGAAGTCCCCTAGAGTAGGACTAGGGCTCAGAGTTCTTTTTACAGGAAAAGAAAGGGGTGGGGGAAGACCCTACCCTACTAATCCGCTTGCTCCGGGTCGTGGCTACTGATCAAAGGTTGAACCCCTCTCCTTGGTCTTGAACTTATGAGCATAGAACTCATGGGGCCTGGGGTTTCTCAAGATTTTCCCTAGGAATTTTAGAATTAGTTAAAGCTTGAAGATGAGTTTGGATTTATAGATGGATGGGCTAGGGACATCAAGGGAATAAGAACAGGGGTAGATGACATCGCAGGAGGCATGAGTGGGTTGTTGGAGGCGTGCCTGATGCACTGGGGGAGCAGGTTTTGCGTAAAACGCAAACTCCAGAAATGACAGTAAAATCAGTACCGCCATTCCCCTACAAGGCAATATGATAAATGGCGGTAGAATTTTTCTAGTAAAATGTTTGCCCAAAATTAAATGCTCATACACGCATTACGGTTTTTACCACAAAAGGAATGTCAGTAATTGGATTACTGACATTCTGAGATTTTTTGAATTTTAGGGCTAGGCCCCCCTCCTAAGGCTTGGCTAATGTATGTGGGCCCTATATGGGCCCAAGGTTGCTTGTCTACGGGTTTAGGCCCTAAGGGCCTTGGGTTAGTTTTGCATAGGACTTGGGCCTATGCCCTAGGTTTGTATGGACTAGGGCTAGGGTAGAGCTAGCTAGGGTTCACCTAGGGCTTAACTAGGGTTGAATTAAGGTTTAATTAGGGTTAGACTTAAGGTTTACCTTTGACGGATCTAGGGTTTGATCGAGGTTGAGACCTAGGGTTGACTCAGGGTTGACCTAAGGTTGACTTAGGGTTAGACCTAGGGTTGACTCAAGGTTGAACTAGGGTTTAGCTAGGGTTGACCTAGGGTTAACCATAGTTAAAAAGTCTAACTATGGTTAAGGAGGGGTGTAAAAATTGGGTGCTTACATCCTAGAAAATAGGTTTTCTCCCTGAAAAGTTTTCTCTCATGCAAATATTTTCCATTGTATATAAGGAAAACTTTTCCCCTAAAAAATGAGAGAAATGGTTTCCACGTCGCTCGCGCTCAATGCTCAAACTAGTTCTTTCTTCTCCACCGCCAATTCCAAATCCTCCCATCAAGATCGATTTGCAAGTAAAATCTCTACCCTAAACTTCAATCTCCCACCTAGATTTGAAATCTAAGGTTTTGATTTTCAAATCATACCATATGGGTTTATTTTTGAATGATCTCCATTCATGGTTGTTCTTCGGGGTTGCTCTAGGGTTGGTTTATTGACGATCTGTTGCTTTGATTTGTAGTTTGTTTCTCTTTTCATAGTTTATTGACGATCAAAAACTTGAAAGCAAATTCTTAGAATCTCAACAGATTGATAGGATTGAGGGTGAAATCTCCATTTTGCTCCGATAAATTCGTGCAAACAGCAATTGTAGATATGTATATCAAGTGTGGTAACTTAGATTTTGCACACGACTTGTTTTACAGAATGCTTGAGAAAAATGTTGCTTCCTGGAACGCGATGATCATGGGCTTTGATCAATTGGGTTTTCTCGATCGAGTTTTGGTTATTTTCTTTGAGAGAGGTTCATGGGTTCAAAGCCTAACTCGATCACAGTCATAGAATTGACTCAGTTGAGCTCCTATGAGAAGAATTTGAACATGGTAAAAGTCATCCATTGCTTTGGAATTCAAATTGGAATAGGGGAGGATGTTTCTGTCATTAACACTTGGATTGTTGCTTATGCTAAGTGTAATAATTTGGGATTGGTAGAGAGGGTGTTTCATGGGATTCCTACTGATTTGAGGATTGTTGTCTCATGGAATTCTATGATTGGAGGGTATGCTTACCTTGAGAAATTCGTTAAGGCTATTAGTTTCTACCAATTAATGTGTCGTAGTGGAGTTAGGCTCAATATCAGCACCATTCTTAGCTTGCTTTCATCATGTGTGCATCCTGAAGTGCTATTACAAGGTAAGCTGATCGATGCTCATGTTATCCGATGTGGGTGTGATTTAGATAATTCTGTAATTAACACCCACATCTCTGTATATTCCAAGTGTGGAGATATTGAATAGTTTAAAGCTTCTTAGCAATGTCTATTAATTCATGATAAGTGATTGGTTAGATAAGGCTTACATTAGGATGATATTTTTCCAGTTTCCCCTTCTTTTCTACTTCTAATTTTCTAAGCCAAAAACATGTTAGACTTGGTTTGATTTGATGCACCAAAACGGATTCTGGTAGTGAAGCTTAGGTAGGGCTACATATGAAGAATGTAAAAAAGGAAATTTTCTTCAATTTTTGGCTCCTGATAACAGGGGTCTGAGTATTGTCTTAGACTAACAATCACAGGGCTCTCTAGGCTGCCATTACTTGGCTAGATGGATACCATTTCTCAGCTCCCATTACTTGGGATTGTATACTAATTCATCTGCTTTGAAAGCTGCTAAAGCAAGCGAGATGGTCGCAGACGAATGTCAGAAATCGAGATAATCTAAACTTCAAATAAGAGATCTATCAAGACCTAGACATCCCTGTCTCCATTGGGAAGGAGTAGTTTCAACTGTACAACAGAAATGGGAGTAAGAATATATAATCTAAAAGAGGACTACACCCTAGACTTAGCTAGAGAACCCTCTTTAAATTAAGTATTAGTTATTCTTATTTTCTTGAGCAAAGACAATCACAACAGAGAATAAGAACTTCAAATGCACATGGTCTAGAACTGCACTAGGCACACAACCATCATGTTCTAAAGCTTTACTTAGATCCCAAATCCCACATTCAAAAACTAAAACGAATAGAATATTGAAGTCCTTGGTTTTGCAAAATAAGTACTCAGTTGAATGTTTAATACTAGCAACAGTCAAAGTAAGGTTGATAAGCTTCAGTTCTGTCATACTTTAACAGAATAAGTACTCAGTTGAATGTTCCTTGCTACAACTGTTTGGTAAGGTATGCAAGAATGTTCAGTATAAAAATAGAATCTCCATGCATGTACTTAACTAGTCCATATTACATAAAAAGGCCTATATTTTTACCAACCTATTGTGCGATAGCCGGCCTGGGTCGATCAACTCCCCACATCAGTGTTTTTCAACTGATGAGAAGCTGAGATCTTTTAGAGTCGCCACCAATCAAAAATCCGGATGTGATTGGTCACCCACAATGAAAACCCTCGACTTAAATAAAAATCGAGATTGGGTCCGGGGATTCTCTTATGAGTTGGGGAAGGTGTTAGGCACTCCACCTCATCCGTCGAACGATGGTTATCCCTTAATTTTCTCCATTTATTTAATTTAAAATTATTTTCTCTTTTTTTATTAATTCCAGATTGGAAACTCACCCCTTCTCGACCAAGTTAGGGTGATTTTCTCTCTACTTGCTTTTCTTTTATTTCAAAATTGGAAAGTCACCCCTCCTCGATCGAGTTAGGGTGATTTTCTCTCTACTTGCGCAGCAAAACTCTTTTTCCCTAAATCGGCAAACGGTCATGTTCTCTCCTCGTTCGAGTTAAGAGGGGCCCCGCCTACATTTGGGTGGGAAATGGACAAAAACTACTAATAAGAAGAAAAAACATAAATAAAGAAATCGAAGACCTAGTCTTCCAACCCTTTCCTTCACCCGGATTTCCTCTTGCCCACGACCATGTAGAGGGAAATCACCAATCTACTAAAAGAAAGTGAGGGAAGAAAAGACTTGGATGGGTAGAAGTAGAAGATTGAGGATGTAGCATGCCTTTTCCCTTTTAGATGCTCCAAGTGTTTGAAGAGAGAAGAAACTTCAACGAGATCCGAACTCCCTAGACTTTTCCTCCAAATTTGGTGAAGATCACTACAAGGTCTTTGATGGCTGGACTCTCTGGGATTCAAGGGCTAAGTTAAGCTTTTTCGGAGTTCTCCCAAGCTTCAAAATAAAAGCCTCAAGGATTTTCCCCCAATTTTGAAAGGTTGCAAGTTTTTCTAGACTTTCTAGATGAAGGCTCCTTTCATAAGGTGAAAAATAAGGATCTCGCTCTTTCTAGGCGATTTGGGACTAAAAAATAATCCAAAATACGTTGGCACGCAAAACGAAGTCAGAATTAGGGTTTTTCCGTACCGCATCTTTTTAAAAGCCGCGGCGTGGATTTTGGACAAAAACAAGAATCGCGCCCTTTTAAAAGCTGCGGGATCAAAATTTCACTAAAAACGGGTCCGAGCTGTTTTAAAAGCCACGGGATCAAATTTACAATAAAAACGGGACCGAGCTATTTCAAAAGGCGCGGGAAGGATTTTGCACTAAAAACAGGACCGAGCTGTTTCAAAAAGCACGGGAAGGATTTTGGACAAAAAAAATGAATTGCGCCCTTCAAAAGGGCGCTGGACATTTTATACTTTTAAAATAGGCCATTTCCCTTGGGTCTTGGCTGGTTCAAACTCGGGTGGGGTTGGGCTTCACTTTTATCTTTGACCTTGGATATATTAGAGTCCGGATCTCATCGTTGCTTCACCATTCGATACTTGGAGCTAAAAAATGACATTGAGGCGTGCAAAAATGGGGTGTCTACAGCTGCCCCTCTTTGTCGGATTTACTTGTAAAGAACGACAAAGAAGAATAGACATAGGCTCATTTTTGCACTTGAAAACTAATGTGTGCATCCTTGATTAAGTCAAACATTTTTCACAAAACAACCTTTTCAAAATAATTTAAAAGCTCGGTAAGAAAAAGTAAAGGAAAACGGAGACAGTTCTGGCACGTGGGCACTATCATGGACCTCAATCTCCCTCACAAGTTCGATCCGAACCTGCACAAAGGGGGTAGTAAATAAGGTAGATTTGAAAGCATTTAAAAAATTTTTTCAAAAATAATTTTTTCCAAATTTTCAACTCAGTTCAAGGATGCTTACATCATCTTCAGTAGCAATAGTCAAACAATCATGATTATCGAATGAATCAGACCGTCGATTGGTATGCATATTAAGTTCGAAAAACAAACCTAAAGTTTAATGTTGCACGGTTTCCAACCATTGATTGATTGCACGTAAGCGAGGTAAGCGTGCTTTAAAATCTTTTTTTTTTTTAATTTGTGACTCATTGTTGACTCTCTTCTTGCTTTGCAGCATAGAGCTCCAGCTGAAAGTACTTTTTCAACTCGAATATGAACTTCGATACTGCTCCTGGTCCTGCACAGGTTCTTATTTGCTACTTTTATGACCTCATTCACCCGTGGTCAATATCAGGAGAAATTGTGATGGGTGATCTTGAACTGCTTGCATGGTACTTTCATTGAGTCGTTCTTGAAGTGGTTTCCTTCAGGATCCCATATCTGCATGTCTTCACATTAGCTTGCTGTCTAGAAGTGAGCTGGACCTTGATGGTCACCATCTTGGGTCTCTCCTTTGAACTTAGCCTTTTGGATTCAAATTCTCCAACATTGGTCTTAATTCTTAATGCCTTTCTCATGATGATCCAGAAAAAATCTGAAATTTCTTTAAAGGATCCATTTTACCCATTTTCATTTATTTCAGTCAAATTCTTTTCATCATTTTTTTCCAAAGTTTTTTTTTTTTCCAAAACAAAAACAAAATACTAGTAAATAAAGCCTTTTTTTTTTTGAAATAGCCTAGTAAAAAAACACAATTTTTTTTTTTTTCATTTTCCATTTTTTTTTTGTTTTTTTTTTTAATAAAAAGAGTTGCCTTCTAAATTAATACCACCCGAGGCCGAAGGCCTATCCTCGGGTGGTAACCAAGCATCTAATGAAACCTTGCTTTCCGGAGACCATTGAGGTATGGTCGAGCTTGCACCATAAGATGGGAGCCACCTCCTAATTCATCACCTTTTCATTTTCCCTCAAATGATAGATTGAATTTTCCTTACCTGCACAAGACAAAATACCTGATCGATCTGAACCTTCTTTCTGACCTTTCTGACTTCCATCCCAGTCCTCTTTGGATTCTTTTTCTTGTGGACCCATTTGTTCAATGAAGAAATGCTCTGTTTTCTTAACCTGCTCAAAGATGTCCTCTATAGATCCATTGAAGATTGTGTACCTTTTGCTTTTTCAAATTCTTTTCTTTCATCTTCTCTTCTTCTTTCTCTTTTTCGTCTTTCATCATCTCTTTCTTCTTCTTCTTCTCTCTCATCCTCTTTTTCTTTTTCTTCTCTTTCAGTCTCTATTTCTTTCTTTTCTCCCTCAACTTCTTTTTATTTCTCACATTTTTCTCTTTCTTCCTCATCTTCTCTGATTTTCTCCTTTTCTCTGGCTAAGTCTGATTTATAAGTCTGTCTGCACTCCCTGAATTCTTTGACATTGACAACTACCTCTCTTGGGACGTCATTCCTCATTGGTTGGAGATTGTTACAATCAAAGGAAGCCCTTTTCAAGTCTGTTGGGACAGGAGTTTGGTTGGATGGAGGGAAAGGCCAGTCAAGCACAACAGGTCGTGGGGTCGGAGTTTGATTGGATGGATGGGTAGGCCAATCAAATGCGATTGGTCGTGGCATAGGATTGGATGAGATAATGATGGGGGAGGGCCAATTCAAGATGATGGGCTATCGTTGAACTGGTGGTTGTTGTTTGGATATGGTGTTGGAGATAGGGGAAACTTGACTCTTGTTCAAAAGAGCTTGAAATTGGGCTTGAGATGGAGATGGGCCAGCATTGCATCCTTCCATGTCTATGACATTGATTGTCCGAGAGGTAGATGTGATGTCCTCATCATACATCGAGAGTGAATTTTGACTCTGATTTATGCATTGTAGCTCTTGTTGAGGCATTTCCACTTGAGTGGGTTGCATGTATCCTTCCGCTCTTACTGATGGTTGAGGTTGAGAGTGCACGTGAAAGAGTTGGGAGTTCCCCTCATATACTTTTATTGGGGCAGAGTTCTCACTACCATGATAGTGCATTACCTTTTGAAAAGTTGTATAGTCCATAAGTCTCCTAGTTCTAACCCCTCATCAATGTCATCCCCATACCGGAGAATAGTTGCAAAGCTTGACTTTGTTTGTGTCATTAGGCGCTTGTAATACGGGGCCTTCAACGTTGAAATGAAAGTACTGACCTTGGCACCTGTATCGCGCCACCGGTATGCATGCTCCCTGAATGATTCTGATGCCTTCCTTTCCATTTTGAGGAGATCTAACCGGGTGGGAGTTACCCCCGTTTTGTACCGATATTGAGCTATGAATACTTTTGCTAAATCCATCCAGCATTTGATTCTAGAGTGATCATGTTCTAAAAACCATTGGAGAGCTCCTCTTGATAGACTCATTTGAAAAAGCTGCAACATCAGCTGCTCATTCTTCCCATATACTTCCAAGGAACCTCCATAAAGTTTTAAATGTGCCACAGGACAGCTCTAGCCATTGTACTTGTTAAACTTGGGAATCTGAAAATTTGGCGAGAGACTTGACACGGAATATGGGCAGAGGTCGTCAATACCAATCTTGAAAAAGGGGTCGGAGCCTTTGACCGATCTCAGATCTTTTGCAAGCTTTTCTACCTGTGTGGCTAGCACACTCTTGGGTCTCTCATGACGCCATTCTTCTTCTTTTTCAAAGTAAACTGGTTTTACTTGATCCCCATGTGGCGGAGCATCTGTCCGTGTTTGCTTTGGAGAATTCGAAGGATGTACATTAGATGTTCCACGGATCTCTGGTCCCTTGCTCTAGTCCAAGAGTCGTTGTGCCATGAGTTGCATTTTTTGAAGAATACTTTTCATATCAAAGAAGTCAGCCCTGGTTTCTTGCCTAAATCCTGCTAAAACAGGACCATTGTCTTCTTCCATCCCGAGTGTGTTTTGTTTAGACCTCAGCAAATAGGACCTCCTGATAATGCTGAGTAATTACAGACGATACTTCCTTCCCTAGAGCTGTTATAAATTACATGAAAACCAAAAAGATCAAATATAGAAAAATCTCTGATGATGGACACTTCTGTTGGGTGAGAATTTTCTTCAACCAAAATTTTGATTCGATTCGATTTCTTTTTTTTTTCAAAAGTGAGTCAATGCTAACCTGTAAAGTCTAGGGGAAGGGGTAAAAATAAAATGGGAAAGAGGTGTAATCCTCTAACTCGGGTGCCCGTAGGACTTAGGGGAAAAAACACAAAGCGGGATAGAGGATGATCCTCTAACAAGGGTGCCCGTAGGACTTAGGGGAAAAATCAATGACTCAAGTGTGTGTGTTTTTTTTTTCCCCGAAGTTCAAAGCTTCAGCTAAAGAGAAGTTCCACACAAGTAAGTGTCCATCAACAAAGACTTAAAAATCTCGAATCATCAACATATAAGAAAGCATAGAGATAACCAAAACCATGCAAGTCAATATGTCCTCGCAAATAATTCTATATGGGGTTCATAGTGTTCTAAATTCCACCTAAAAAGGGTCCCACAATCATAGAATATCCATGCACGACCCGTGCTCTTCCTTTGCTCAAAATGATCGGGGTTGGAATGTTTCGTCGTCGTTTCCAGGATGCTATCCACGGTCGTTCAACTACTTAGCTCCAAAGATGGGGGTAGGTTCGGTTTCAGAAAACATAGGGGGAAAGTGAATGCTGTGTACAAATAGTGCAAAAGATAAAACAAAAGGAAGCAAGCAATAAATGAAAAAAAAATGAAAATAATAGAAAATTAATTTAATAGAGAAAATTAAATCGAGGCTTGAATCCTCTAAGTCTCCAGTAAAGTCGCCAGCTGTGCGATAGCCGGCCCGGGTCAATCTCCTCCCCACATCGGTGTTTTTCAACTGATGAGAAGGCGAGATCTTTTAGAGTCGCCACCAATCAAAAACCCGGGTGTGATTGGTCACCCACAATGAAAACCCTCGACTTAAATAAAAATCAAGATTGGGTCTGGGGATTCTCTTATAAGTTGGGGAAGGTGTTAGGCACCCCACCTCATCCGTCCAACGACGGTTATCTCTTAATTTTCTCCATTAATATAATTTAAAATTATTTTCTCCTTTTTTATTAATTCGAGATTGGAAACTAACCCCTTCTCGGTCGAGTTAGGGTTATTTTCTCTCTACTTGCTTTTGTTTTATTTCAAAATTGGAAAGTCACCCCTCCTCGACCAAGTTAGAGTGATTTTTTCTCTACTTGCACAGCAAAACTCCTTTTGCCTAAATCGGTGAATGGTCATGCTCTCTCCTCGACCGAGTTAAGAGGGGCCCCGCCTACGTTTGGGTGAGAAATGGATAAAAACTACTAATAAGAGGAAAAAACATAAATAAAGAAATTGAAGACCTAGTTTTCCAGCCCTTTCCTTCACCCGGATTTCCTCTTCCCCATGACCGTGTAGAGGGAAATCACCGAGCTACTAAGAGAAAGTGAGGGAAGAAAAGACTTGGATGGGTAGAAGTAGAAGATTGGGGATGTAGCATACCTTTTCCCTGTTAGATGCTCTAAGTGTTTGAAGAGAGAAGAAACTTCGACGAGATCCGAACTCCCTAGACTTTTCCTCCAAAGTTGGTGAAGATCACTCCAAGGTCTTTGATGGCTTGATGGCTGGACTCTCTGGGATTCAAGGGCTAAGTTAAGC
Source organism: Tetracentron sinense (assembly GCA_015143295.1). Lineage (NCBI taxonomy): Eukaryota > Viridiplantae > Streptophyta > Magnoliopsida > Trochodendrales > Trochodendraceae > Tetracentron > Tetracentron sinense. The sequence continues at coordinate 50,753 of JABCRI010000328.1, read as the reverse complement.
TTTTTCGGAGTTCTCCTAAGCTTCAAGATAAAAGCCTCAAGGATTTTCCCCCGATTTTCAAAGGTTGCAAGTTTTTCCAAATTTTCTAGATGAAGGCTCCTTTTATATGGTGAAAAATAAGGATCTCGCTCTTTCTAGGTGATGTGGGACTAAAAAATAATCCAAAATACATTGGCACGTAAAACGAAGTCAGAATTAGGGTTTTTCCATACTGCACCTTTTTAAAAGCCGCGACGTGGATTTTTGGACAAAAACAAGAATCGCACATGTTTAAAAGCCGCGGGATCAAAATTTCACTAAAAACGGGTTCGAGCTGTTTTAAAAGCCACGAGATCAAATTTACACTAAAAACAGGACCGAGCTGTTTCAAAAGGCGCGGGAAGGATTTTGCACTAAAAACGGGACCGAGCTGTTTCAAAAGGCTCGGGAAGGATTTTGGACAAAAAAAATGAACCGCGCCCTTTAAAAGGGCGCTGGACATTTTATACTTTTAAAACAGGCCCTTTTCCTTAGGTCTTGGCTGGTTCTAACTCGGGTGAGGTTGGGCTTCATTTTTATCTTTGACCTTGGATATATTGGAGTTCGGATCTTATCGTTGCTTCACCATTCGATACTTGGAGCTAAAAAATGACATTGAGGCGTGCGAAAATGGGGTGTCTACAGCTGCCCCTCTTTGTCGGATTTGCTTGCAAAGAACGACAAAGAAGAAAAGACATAGGCCCATTTTTGCTCTTGAAAACTAATGTGTGTATCCTTGATTAAGTCAAACATTTTTCACAAATCAATCTTGTCAAAATAATTTAAAAGCTCGGTAAGAAAAAGTAAAGGAAAAGGGAGATGGATCTGGCACGTGGGCACTATCATGGACCTTAATCTCCCTCACAAGTTCGATCCGAACCTGCGCAAAGGGGGTAGTAAATAAGGTAGATTTGAAAGCATTTAAACAATTTTTTCAAAAATAATTTTTTTCAAATTGTGAACTCAGTTCAAGGATGCTTACATGATTTTCAGTAGCAATAGTCAAACAATCATGATTATGGAATGAATCAGACCGTCGATTGGTATGCATATTAAGTTCGAAAAACAAACCTAAAGTTTAATGCAGCACAGTTTCCAACCATACAACCATTGATTGATTGCAGGTAAGCGAGGCAAGCGTGCTTTAAAATCTTTTTTTTTTAATTTGTGACCCATTGTTGACTCTCTTCTTGCTTTGCATCATAGAGCTCCAGCTAAAAGTACTTTTTTGACTCGGATATGAACTTCGATACAGCTCCTGGTCCTGCACTGGTAAATTGCTAGTTAGTTGATAATTCTTTCAAAACATGCATATTTATACCTTGACATTGGCTATTTGATTCCCTGAAAGTTATCAGTTTATGTAGTATTATTATGTCAAAAAGAAAGAATGCACTTTACTCCCTATATTTGTGCCTTTGCAGGTGGGCAGTAGCAGAAAAGAGCCAGAGGCTGATGAAGGGCATGGTGTTGTTTAAGTCAACTGTACTAAGCCGAGAACCATTGGAAAGGATTTAGAGATTTTGCTTTTTGCATTTATGATTTTGTATGTAATTTGTAATAAAACAAATGAAGAGTATTATTGAAAATCATTGCAGAGTCCAGTTAAAATGGGGGTCACAAACTTTTTTTTTTAAAGAGAGAAAAGTAAAGAAACCTCAAAAAATCAGAAAACTTTCCATCAGTGGGGTCGCACCTATGAAGGTTGCCTACGTATCCCTTGAAAAGAGACCGGCGTAGTTCAAAAACATCCAAGCCAACACACATTTTTTTTTTCTTTTGAAAAATATGATGATGAGAATTATGATAAGATTAAAATTGATGGGCATGATTTAAACCATTTTCAGAGTGTTTAGACCAACTTAGTATCCACTTTATCACATTTGCTTAAGTCCTTTAGATTAACGCTCAACGGTGCAACAACTATATGGTACTATCCGACTTGTAACTGCTTCTGTTCTCATCCTGGGCATTGGGACCTGGTTACGATGTAAAATTGAATGTTGCAGCAGATTTCTTTTTTTTTTTGCCTTTTTTGCCCCTGATACCAGTTATGGTTTTCAACAAGTCTGGCCTGTGTAATTTTTGTGTATCAATGCCCCAAAGAGGGGCCGACCACTACATAAGCCGCCATCAGTCCAGGAGAGAAGCAAGCTACCTTTCTTTGATCCACCTTCCCGGGCAGCGAAGAGAGCGAAAATAGGCCACGGATGGTGGTCGTGGTAGGTTCGAGGATCTTACGCGGCGGAGCGAACTCTTCTATCGTGTTACATTTCCTCTAGCGGCGTAGCTGCACCCCCTTGATCCATCGTACTGGAGCGATCCGAGAAGAACGATTAGGGTCATATTCTATCCTTTCTACAATGCCTATAGACGAAGTGCTTCGTTTCAGATCAATTCTTCGCTGCAATCGCTTCGATCCACCCCCTTGGTGAAAGACCGTAATACGCCCTGAGGAATTCCTACCAGCAGACTTCCCTGTACTCAAAGTGAATTGTCTAAGTGCTCTCCCCTCTTGGCCTTGTCTCATTGTCTCTCTCGTAATCATTCGATTCCGTCCGAATTAGCTCCTCCTCCTCCTCCAAGATCCTCGTTGGTCCTTTTGACATAACATTCTCGGCCGCCTCCGGTCCGGTAGGTCGGTCGCCCTGTAGCCAGTGACTAGCTCCGCTATGGAGCTACGTGTACACCGCCACGTCGAGACTCTCTTTCGAAAGTGAGATCACCACCGGCTTTAAGAAGAGGGAAAGATCACTCCTAAATGCAGCCGGGATCTTATATACGATACCACCAGAGGCACATGGGTACTTCCATCTGCCAATCAAGGCTAGTGGAGCGAAGGTGCCCTCCTAAGAGGGGCATACGTAATAGGGGCGGAACGGCTCTAGTGTCCGTAAGCTGCTTTCGTCGGCCAGGACTAAAAGCTGGGAAGACAGACCTTCCTTACCTTTTCGAAACGATAGCACTAATGGCACCTTCGGACTCCCTTGGCCACTTAAGGCGAATGGAATGAAGGGAGCCAAAAAACGTGAGCGCCCCTGCGCGATACGGCCAAAAAGTGCTATAAAGTCGCCCCCCCTATGTTGTAAGTGTAAGTGTAAGTGGTTGGGGCTCCTATTTTAGTAAGGCACTTTTTTCTGGTCCAACATCAAGAGATGAAGATTTGCTAAGCTGCAGTCAACCAGGTGACGCGGGATCGCTGCTTCCAGAAAACTTCCTACTGGTATAAAAGTGGAGGCCAAGCAAGGTTTCCTTGTGGAGATTATGCTTGTGTTGACCCAGGGAATTTTCGGCCTCCATAGCTTCCAATCCAGAAAGGATGTCTTTGAGGTGAGAGATTCTCGATCTAATATCCCCAAAGACATCTTATCTTAGTTCCAAGAAATGAGCTTAGACTTGAGAAATTGAAGCTTCTTAAACAAGACAAATAGAGCTTTCCTTAGCGCCTATAAACTCTTGAGACCACCCATTTTTGATGAGATCAGGAAGGTTAGGATGCTGCAGCCACATCATTTCGAATCTGAAGGGAGACAACGCTTGGAAACTGGAGCCCGCTTTGAGCATTATAGGATTATGATCAGAGATCGATCGAACGCTCGCTCGTTGTATGGTGTCAGGAAACGAAATGTCCCAATCATTGGATATTAAGTAAGAACCGATCTAACCTCCGCTGAATATTCGCTGCTCCTTGCCTATTGTTGATGCTTGCAGCAGTTAGGTTTTCTGATGCTTGCAGCAGGAGGTTTGCACGGTAAGAATATAAAGTGTTTATGATGCAAGCAAGGGCGCTTCTGCTTTATCTTGCAAAGGAGGAATATCAATTGGCAACACCTTTAGTGCCACTAACAAGATCATCCATCAGCCACTAGCAAGCAAGATCAAATCAAGCACAGTGCTACGTTGGTTGAGCCTACTGTGATATAACAGCTATAGCAAAAGGCCAGCCAGCGAACCAGCATCTAGCTGTACTTGTTCTTAGTCTAGTCGTCGATCTGATACGATGAGGAAGGGACAGGCCCTACTAAAAAGATGATGAGAGAGGAGAATAATAATAAGGAAAAAGAGGAAGTTGAGTACCGACTGGCCAATGAGAGGGGACTAGGGCTCGTGTCAGTGGGAGGAAGGAGCTGGGCTAAAAGAAGGAATCAAGCCACGTACCACTGAATTGGTGAACCACGGCGATGCTATCAATAGGGAGAAGGGAGGAGGCAACCCTTGCTGCCCTTGAGAGTCAGTCAGTCCGTAATAATGCCTTCCGTCCATCGAGGATAGCATCCAGATTTCTTTCGAGACGACGCAATTGAAGCTCGTTGCGATGAGCTGAAGGAGAGACTATTGGAGATGATGCCGGAAGAGGACGAGGCATCCAAATCTTCCGTAAATTTCGCAGCTTGAAAGCATCTCTTCCAAGGGGGGATGTGGGAATAGCGCATTACGAATGAGCAACCTTAGCCCAGAAATAACTCGATGGATTGATCGGTTGGCACGATTCCAATTCATGAATAGGAGTCAACAGGTTCAATCTCGGTTCGATCGAAAGGGTCCAGCCCTTTGACCCCATCTAGTAGGGCACTACCTCATAGATAGGCGAGGAGTTCAAAGATTCGAGTCCCTTCCAGTCCCAGTGGCTCCATCTATGCGGTGCTCCTTCCGCCGCATCGCGGAAGGAGAGCTTTAACGCGAATCAGATTGATCCCGCCATTTTAGGGGGGGTCGGTCTTCCAGTTCGGTGAGAGGAAAGTCCTTGGATCGGTATTCCATTTTGGGATTCTGATGTACGATCTTTTATCCCGGAATAGGATCGGGAGTTTGAGTCCTCCTCCTTCTAGCTCTTAGAGTCTGCAGATAGAAAGGTACTCTTATGGAAAGTTCGTCACCTATCGTTCTATTCACGCCCTGCGTTCGGCTCCAAGTAATCCATATCCATTCCCATTTGCAGCATCCCAGGTGGCCTTCGGTCTTCTTTCCTCTTGGAGGACTTGTTTCACGAGGGGTTTCCTCTTCTTTCTATAGTCTTGTTGCCAAGCGTCCTTTTCTTGAGTTGGGAGCACATTCTTAGCGGTCTTTGGAGTAAGGTCCTCACTTGGGCAAGGGTCACAGGATAGAGGGTTCGAGGGGGGCCTAGTCTTATCCACGTTATTACTTGCTTTTTCCTATTGCCGACTTGCCGGTTCTATGACTGGTCAACCACATCTCCTTTGTCTTAAGTGCGGGGGGTCTCCCCGACTAGATGACCTGGGCCTGAAGAAGGACAGGCCTTGTGAATTATCTAGTCAGACATGAAGTAGAATCGACTGGAGGCGTGATTCTTCTTCCGAGTCACTTATACAGTAAAGAAAATCACCTCTAATGTTGTATTGTATAAGTGCCTTTCGCCTTCCACTCTTTTTGTGAAGTACTTGGCTGACCTCGCTCTTTGCTGGGTGGGTGGTCCTTTTCTTTGACGTCAATCGTTTGGCCACCTTTAAGTGATAGGGGGGCTCTATTTTCATTTTGAGGTGAATGGGTCGTCCTCTTACTTGACCATGGCATCGCCAACATGAGTCTGTGTTCGGTGGTTGATAAGCTGCTAGTTGGTATTTAGTTTAGGGCTTGTTATTTCCTTTCACTTTTCCCAACGAGGTGGAGGGCCATCGCAGAAAGTCACCTATCTCTGTAGTTCCGGAGACAGGAATTGGGTAGTAGGGGGTGGCACCCTCGGGACCCCAAAAAAGGCTTTGACCTGCTGGCTATTGGAAAGTCTCTGTTTACCGAGAAGTGAATAAAGTTGGGGGCAGAAGAAAAGAAAGGGAGGGGAGGGAGCCTATCACTGCTTATGGCTCGCTTCCTATTTCTTAATCAATTCCTGGTTCACAGGACTTCAGGCGAATAAAGCAGCTATCAAAGCTATGCTTGTCAATCGAGTAGGCTCCTTCCCTCAGAATTTCGGGTTCTTTGACTCTCTTCCAAAGAGTAGACTGGAAGACCATGCCTATGCGAGCACCTTTTCCGAAGCCTCAAATTCTTTTATTTTCTGCAATACGAGATTGAATGAGGCCCCCCCTGAGACAAGAAAGAATGGAGAGAAGCGGTGGTGGAGAGAGAGCCTGTATAGTAAAGGGGAGCGAGGAATGAGAAAGAAAGAAGTCTTGGAAAAAGTACTTTCATAGAGAAAAGAGGGATTTCGTCTGTCTTGTCTCCTATATTGGAAAAGAGAGCTCCGGTGCTATCTTTCGCGGAAGTTGTCAAGAAAGGATCCCTTAGTTCTGTCCCTTGCGCTGCTAACTCCAAGGAAGGAGCTGAGAAAGAGAAGTTCTGGATTGCAAAGGCCCTTGCCCCCCCCTTACTCCATAGGCGACTCGATAACTATCCCTAGTGAACTGGTAGCAAAATGAAAGAAGAACTGGGAATGGTGCTTGCTAGGAAGGACGCAAAGATACTTTCAGAAAAAAAATGGACTTTTCTTATGTTCAGGAAGAAATGGAAATTCCACTCAAGAGAGAGAGATTATGTACAAGATTTGGACCGGTGGACCCTGGATTATCAAGGGCTTAAAGCTGCACCTACAGGAATGGTATCTGAGAATCCAATCTTCCGGTGTGGATTCCTTTTCCTGACTTCCCAATCGGGGTTCTTGCCTTCCCGGGCCTCGCCGGTGAAAACTTTAGGTCGGTACAAATGTGCTCCGAGATGGCCGTCTGTCTCTCGTTCCCCCCGTTGGGGGTTCCCACTCCCGTGTCTCTGCTCCGTCTGGCCCGTTCCCCAGGCACCTTTGGAGGGCGGGGAGTCCACAAGAGTTTGATCTTCGGTGCCGGCTCTTGTCTCGGCTCTTTCTCGGACTCCTCTAGCTTCGGTGAAGAATCACAACCACTCATGGATGCGATGAAAAAAGCAGTTTAGTCAAGGGCTTGCTTGAAAACCATAGATAGGCAACTACCTTCCGAGCTTAACTAACGAGCTCTACTAATGGGCGTACCTGACGAGCTTATTGACGACTTGAACTGAACTCGGTACCTGTGTTCTCGGCTTCTCGTAACTGAACTACCGGTTTAGTTTCTCTGATCAGCCTAGCTACCGTAACAAGAACAAGGAAACTCTATCTTTTCTAATCCGCTTGCTGTCTCAGTTCGGCTATTATAAGCCTTTTGTTGCGAGTGTTGTGTACTAAAATGATTCAAAGCCCGTAACAAGAACGAACGGAAAGGGAACAGAAACATTCTCTTGGATCGTACGCTTAAAGAGCTTTGGTTTACGAACCTTCAGATTCAAATCTAAAAAAAAAATCCCGAGAAATAAAGAAGAATTGGACTATGACTACCGGAAAGCAAGAAACACTTTCTACGACGAGACCAAGAGTACTGGCACCCGTAACTTCACTAGCGACAAGATTGATTTCCCTAAGACGCTTGAGCTGAACGTGTTTCCGACTTTAACTAGCTCTACTCAAGGACTAGACTGACTCGCCTACTTCCTACGCCCTACAACCCGAAAGCCCTTTTCTATATAGACGAAGAGTTCTCTCTGCGGCTTAAGGCTCTGTCCTCTGTTCATAAGTTCAGTAGCCAAAGCTACAAGAAAGAGGGAATTTTTCAAAGCGTGCCCCTGAGTACCGACACCCGAACTACTTGCCCTATATATGACGAGCTGAACTGAGCTTGACGAGCTAAGTAGAAAGACTTTTTTTATTAATCCAAACTTTCCATGACCTACTTTCCTTACTGAACTTACAGCTGGAACTGTTCTATTTCTACGAGTTGACGGACTGAGAGAACAAGTGGACTAAAGGCCAAGAACAGGAGAGGAAGCGATGAAAATCTTGCTTCTACTCAAATTCTTATTCATTAAAGGTGCGACCCGAAACCATACAAGCAGGTCCAGAAGGGACACCCCTTAGTAGTCAAGGGCTGAAGGAACGATGTGTAGTACTCCGGGAAGATACGGCAGCAAGTCCCGTGGTGGTGCCGATGGACGTTGGCCATGTGCTACTGGGTGGGCCATGGCAGTATTACATGAAGGCAATCCACGACGGATTCGCCAACATGTATACCATTACGGTAGGAGGCTGGACTCTTTATGCCTCGGAGAAGCTAGCCCTTGACTAGTAAACCGCGCGCAGAGCAAGCAAGCGACTCTTTGGCTTTCTTGTCTCATCGCCGGAAAAGAGTCACTGTTCATTTGCTACTTAGCCTACTATTTAAGGTATTTTCATGGTCCTTCCCCTGCGCGTGCCTACTTCATAGGCTCCTATACGGGAAAACGGATTATGGGCTAGCGCCCTGTATAGTCAAGGCCTACTCTTGGTTGGAGGGAGCGAGAACGGAACTGTTGTCGTAGATAATGTGGCTCGTCCTGAGCTTGCTTGATATAGGCCTTACTATCGCTTGAACCTCGCTTGAGGGAGGAGTTTTGCCTGCCATTTGTTTAGTGCATACTGTTTCGGGTTCGGGCAGGCTATGGTCCTTGCTGTCGTCCAATTTACTTATTAGGGGGGGGGAGATGGCAGGCGGAGCGGCGGGCGCGACACGACGCGAGGGATGGCCCTATGTTGAGTAAGGGGGACCTTTTTTGGGTTAGTGCGCGCCGAGCAGATTTTGAAGGTTCTTAGTTAGGCCAGCAGGGTGGAAGGCGGCCCTTACTAGTAAAGGCGGTGGAGCTTAGTTGTCTCTAGAAGATAGGCGTAGTAACCGAGGCCTATAAAGAGGGGGTTCTGTCCATTGTACAGTCAGTAAGCAGTTGTACAGTACAACGCGAGTAGTTGTGCGAGTAAGATCTTTAGGGTCAGAGTCTGATTAGCTTTACTTAGATAGGGCTTGTCGGTTTACTGTTGGCACTGCAAGGTGCATGGCTGATGCCCATAAGATCTTGGATTCTTTGACTTAATTCAAATCTTTCTGGTGCACATGGCTTAGTACTTGATCTTGATGTGTGTGCTTGAATCTTAAGTCACTGTGTGAATCTTAGAGGGGTTTCCAGACTCACTTCTCTTGCAGGAGGCAGTGCACGTGGCGAGTTGCAGGGAGGCTTACTCTGGAAGGCGACGGACTGCTGGCCTAACTAAGAACCTTGTGCCACATGTTGGGAGATATCGGAGGAGGTCGGGATCTTCCGGCGTGCCTATGTTAGAAGGGGAAAGCATACGAGCAATGGCTATATATGAAATGGAGCGGTCATTGGAATCTTGATACCAGATTCAGACCGGGACTGAGTGTAGAGCCTGGTGCGAGCCGGACGAGAGCAGCCGAGTGCACGGAGTCAAGATCAGCTAGTGTACGGACCAGCAGTAGGAGACGATGACTACAGCAGTTGGCGAGACGAGCGGTATCGAGGAGCCGCGAGTCAATGCGAGATCGGGTAGACAGAGTCTTTCAGGTCTTGGAGGGACGGATCCATTCCTTAGAATACAGTAAGGCCGATGTACGAGTCGTCATGGAGGACCGGAGGGGGGTTTAGTACCAGATTAGCTTCATTGGAGGGAGATCGACTTCGGAGTGAGGACCTGATCGGCAGTCTGCAGGCTCAGTTGACGAACCTGATGGACGAGGTTGTTGTCGTTCTGAGAAGAGCCGTGAGCCAGGGAGGTTAGAGATGTCGAGAGTCAGGGTTCCGGAGCCGAGACCTTTTAGCGACGGGACGCAAAGGTCTTACTTTCTATGGGACATGGAACAGTTCTTGTCGGCGCTATCCCTATCAGGGGGAAAGGCTATCTAATAGGAGCAGGTACAGACGGCAGTGATGTATTTTGATGCTGACGCCAAGTTATGGTGGCGGACCAGGTCGGATGAGGTCGGATGGGGAAGTGCTCGATCGGAACCTGGGAGCAGCTGAAGGCTGAGTTGAAGGCTCAGTTCTTACCTCTGGTAATGTGTCGTGGATGGCACACCATTCCTTGATGAATCTGAGACAGACCGGAGGGGTCCGGGACTACATCAAGGCCTTTTCTGCGCTAATGCTCGACATAAAGGACATGTCAGACGAAGACAGGTTCTTTCACTTTCTGAAGGGGTTACAACCTTGGGAGCAAGCGTAACTGCAGAGGCAGAATGTGCAGAATCTTAGTGCAGCTTTGGTAGTGGAAGTATGGAGTTGGCAACTACATGGCAAGGTGCGGCCGGCGCGACGAGTTGCACGGGGGGTAAGGGACCGAGGCAAGCCAAAGGGAAGGAGTCGAAGAAGAGGTTCGTCAGGCCAGAGGGCAAGACGACTGAGCCGAAACCGCCAAGGAAGGCGGAAAGGCAAGGGAGCAAGGAGAGGGCGACTCAAGCCGCAGAAGAAGTGGTGTGTGTGTAGTGTTTTTATCGCACCCCCTAAACCTGAAGAACTGCTAACAACAAGAGCTGCCTTTGCTAACCTTTCCGACAAGACTAGTCGTATGAATATCCTATCCTCCCTTTCGAAACTAGGCTGCGACTTGGAAAAACCAAACTCGAGCAAGCTGATCAAGAGCAATGCGAGGGCACCGGCAATTGAGTATTCCCCGCAATCCCCAAGAGCATCTACTCGGACGAGCAATCCAAAAAGGCTTCCTTTTGAGGTAGCGGGAATGAACCCACTTAACCCAAAGGCTATCCTTCTTCGATGCAATGTTCAAAGCTTGCCTTAGAAGCGCGGCTTGGTTCCAATCCTTGAGACTTTTAATGCCTAGGCCTCCTTCCTCTTTTTGTCGGCATATATAGTGCCACCCCACCGGGTGGAACTTCCTTTCAAGAGAAGGGCCGGACGACAAGAAGTCACGCATACTAGACCGAATGGATTGAATAGATTGACTGGACTGAAACAACTATCCAATCCAAAGCTTTGAAAGATCGAACACACAAATCTGCCATGGCAAACCTGCTCCGCGCTGGCCCGTATCTTTTGTACTACTTCCGAGCGCTCTCTAACTCGCTCTACACGCCCATCGTTTGACGAGCTTCACGCTTGACTTCTCAGCCATGAAGCTCGACTTGCACATATCCAACCCCTAGCCGATCCTGATCCACCTAGTGCCTTTACTACAACTCGGTCTAATACCCATCCCTCTTCCTACCCCTAGGATCAAGGGCTTGCTTGGCTGTTGCTTAGCTTGTTTGCTTTGTTCCTTCCCGGAGCAAGGGTGCTTGAAGATCTCAGTTTTCACTAGGAACCTCTTTAAATAAAGAAAAAACCGTTGTAACGCGGTATAATAAATATGTTCCCGCTTTCTGAATCGCGTTAAAAGCCCTCCAAGCCCACCCACCGCACCGCCCACCCTTCTCGAGTGAGTTTCGTTTAGCCCCGTTCCCATGATCCTTCTTTAGGAACGGGCTTAGCCCTAGAGCTTAAGGCGGTACCTCCAGACTTATCACCAAGTCAATTGGAACAACATGGCTAAAGTTGAGTAGAGTAGAGCCCCTCTGTACCTATATAAGTGGGCAAAAACCACATTGGAAAATGCGAGCTCTGGGAGGGCTGCGAAGCCTTCTATGTGAAAGCTATGTGCTTCCGGTCATCAGCACGAGCGAGCAGCTTCTTCGAGTTAGGATGTAGATCGAGCGCAATAAGCTACACAGCTACATCGGCGAGGGTTTCGCTATGCCATCTGTATGGTGTGTTGCTATTGTTGTTTCCTCACATTGGGAGTGCTGCCCTGGCACGGCAAACCAATAGGTCAGACTAGCCTGGCCTGGGATAGCCCTTCCCGTATAAGACTGAAGCAAGACCCGTGTTCACATACGAAATTCCTTAAGTCGCTTGCCCAACCAAAGTAAGCCATACTTCTCACCCGCTTAAACAAGATGAAACTAACACTCCATCGATCGGAAAAGGGGAGAGCGTAGAATTTCAGTTCGGTGTAAAGTTCACGGTAACTGAAGAGGGAATGTGGCTTTACTAGTACTCTGTGAGACCGTAGATTTAGGAGGGGCTTCCCAGACCCCCTTTAACGCGACGTCGGCGTCGTCACGGATAGAACATTAGGGTCAGTGCTCTCTTCAACCGGATCAATTAGGGCTAAATAGACAAGCTTCACACTAAGTCAAACAGAACAACATAGCTAAAGTTGAGTGGAGCTGACGCCCTCTGTCACTAAGGAAGGAGGCAAACCAAACCATAGTGCTTCCCTTTACAGAAGCACTAGGGGAACTTCAATACCTTACTACACCCTCCCACCGCCCATGCCCGATCCAACCTTCCTAAGCCCATCCACCCCCCTTCCTTCCTTTCATGGAGGAAAGGCTTCTTCAGCCTGAAAAGCTTTTGATTCGTTATCCATACAACTCTTCTTTTCCCAACCCTTAGTTCTAGCTTCTGCTTTTGCGTCTCTTTCTGCTGATGCTTCTTCTTCTGGTTTTATACCAACCCTCCTTCCTGGATCATTTGTTTCATCCTCGCTCTTAACCTTCCCCGAGCCAACCAACCTCCTGCGCTATATTTGAGGAAGCTTGCTCGCTCACCTCAGCTTTAGCTCTCGCTTCAGCTTCTGTTTCTTATCCAGTTGCTGCTGATTCAGCTTCTTCGGATGCTTCAGCGGATGCTTTTTCTTATGCTTCTGCCCTATCTTTCTTTTCCATCATCCTTGGCTATCGCTTTTCAGCTTCATTTATAGATCCGGAAAATCATTCTCATTCTGCTTCTGCGGATGATTCTATATCCTAGCTTCTTTATCTGCTTATGTGGTTCTGCTACTTTAACCTTACCCACCGGCCTTGTTCAAAGAATTCATTCATCTCGTACCTTCCCCACCGGCCTTAGTTGGCTTGGCTATTGTTCCTTCTTCATCTGCTTCTGCTGAGGCTTATGCGTTGGACAAGTCTCGTTCCTTGGCTTAAAGGGGTGAGGCGAGTTTCTCCTAAAAGGGGCTTCCTAGGGTTCGCCTCGTAAGTTGCGTTGAGCGACTTGTAAGGTCCCAGCCCAATCAAGCTTCTGCTTGCCTCTCGTGTAGTTTGTGATTGGATGTAACTGTTAAGATTTTCTCTTGGATAAATCTTTCTCTTAATAGATCTCTTCTTGTTCCTCAATCTTCAGAGAATGCGGCATTGTATTATTGTAAGTTCTCTGTTCCGAACATTTCCTGGAAGTAGACGACAAGTTTTAAATCTTAATGCAGGCAAGGCATATCTCGTTGAATCAGTCTTTTTCGCCACATCGCGTATAACGGGAATCGAACCCCCTCTGCTGCTGGCGGGCCGATGGATAATTTCCTACTTCGATCCAGTAAACCCCTACTAGTAAAGGGCTTGAAAGCCTGCTGAAAAACAAAGTCCTAGCTTTTAGAGTTAGACGCGCTAGCGCGCCCTTCCTTCAGCTGGCCCTATCTATTAGTTTAGTCAAGGGGAGCGAACTCTATAAGCTAGGTGCTTTCCCTCCCTTCATTCTGAGTAAAGGGGGTGTAATGAATAGAGATCTCCCGCCAGCAGTCTTCTCTTCCTATCACTTCACTTCGTTCGAGAGATCTGATCTCTTCGGACCTCACCGGGCCGGGCGAAGGGGAAGGAAGGGATGGGTGGTCCGGGAACAGCAACGGGAGAGGGCTCGTAGCCCCCCCTCTCCCTCTTCCCCACGCCTATTTGTTCCCCGGGCCCCGGAGAGATGCGGAACTCCTTTTTTTTTTTTTTTTTTAAAGATGAATAGATAGCGCCGTGATACATTCCGGAATATTGTAAAGGTAAATAGACTCTTTTCGTCCCCTTTTCGATGCCCGCCTGAGGACCTATGTGAATGTTTTGGAATGGGGATGTTCGCCTTTTGTAACAAGTAGACCCACGATACGGACAAATAGATGTTCCTACTGTTACCCGTAAGTAAGATCTATTCATAGTTGGTCAGTCCCCCACGGCATGGCTTCTCGCTTTTCATAAATGTGTCTCCCCCTCTGCTTATGTGAGTTTGACCCGCCTTTGACTCTGCTTGCTTCTGACTCCCTATGAGCTGTTTTACGACCTGACTTTTTCGGAGGGTCGGCCGGACATGGGAGCCTCAGCTCATGCATCGGTTTACCGAAATAACCCCCGCTATCCCACTTCCTTCTATTCAAAAGGCGAGCAGCCCTTAAACAAAAAGGCCCTAAGAGGGCTCTTCGCCTTTATATATTACATAAGCCCTAAAGTAGGTAGCCCCGAAAGCCGAACTCAGCAAACCCCTACTAGTAAAGGGCTTGAAAGCCAGCTTAAAAACTACAGGGCGCGCTAGTGAGCGAGAAAACGCTTTACTAATAGGGGCGTGCTAACGAGTGAGAAAAGGCCTTACCTTTATAATGGAGGCGCGGGCGTTCACTGCTCACGAAAGATAGGATTGGAGACTATAGCCTGAGACTGGAACGAAGCAGGGCGACGATACCGACCGAACCGACGGGACTACGGGACTAAGGGGCTCTTGGACTGTATAAGGTATACCGTGGACAGAAGCAGTGGACTGTATACCTCGTTCATGCTCGTTGACTTAACTTATATATGGTTTCGGTTCGATCCACTATCTTTTTGAAGCAGATAGTTCACAGTGCTCATTCTATCGAAACCGGAAAAACCAACAAGACCATGTTTCCACGGATCATCTAAATGCATTTTTTTTTTTTCATGTGGGATTGAGATGATACTATTGCGTCTTCCTCTCATCAGGAAAAAGATCATGAAAGTATTGTTACCGTTATCTTTATGTGTTTTTTTTTTATAGCATCGCTTGTTTGATGGTACTTTATTAAGTCGAGACTCGCCTCGATCGGTTTCGACCAAATCCTTTGCCTCTTATCACTTCACTCCTCCCCGTGATCATTTTCAGGCTTTGGAGTGTCCTAGACGATGCAGGGGACGATGAAGATTTTGTTTTGGAGACGTTCTTACCGGACATACCAGCTGGCATAAAATCGAACAATGAGGAATTGTCGGGAGGGGTGGCTCGACAGGATCAAGGGTCGAAACCAGAATTAAATCCATCGAATATTCACTCCCTACCCGAAGTAGTCGACTCAATAGACAGCTAGGCGAAAGCAAGGGAAGTCTGAAGGGAAGGTGGGATCATGCTCCTCTGCTTTTACCAATGATTCCTGTATCTCTTGCTCGCTTCTAGGGACTTTAGCTCGACTGCTAGGCCGGACTCGCTCTATAGAATGAATAAGGTTGGAGAGGGAGAAGGTCGTGTGCCTCTTATTAAGATTCATAAGAACATGGGGGAACAATATCAGATTGATTCTTGCTTCACCCGCCTAACCGTCGGATACAATACCTTCTCCTCATTCAGGCATACACTGACTTACAGGCGATAAGGTTTCGGCTTTATGGACCAGTACTTGATCGGATCCTCGGCTGGGCCGGCTTATTCCAATACTGCCTGAAATGCTGGCTATATAACCGCATCAGCTGCTGGTGGAAGGCCAACTTGAAAAGTAGGATTTCGGGTAGGAATAGAGGTGCTGAACCAGCCATGTCGGGAATATAGGCTCTTGGAGCAGAGGGCAATCATTCAGTAGCGGGTCGATCCACAGAAAGCGAGGGATTCATTCAAAAAGGAGTAGGTCATCATCACGGCCACCCACCGATATGCCGAGGGAATCAGATACTGGCTAGGAATCGAGCCTTTATGCTCATAATACGTGGTTTCTGTCAATTATACATATCGATATGAGGTCAGGGAAAAAGGGTGAGTGGTCCATTCCGTCATCCGCTCAAAGGATATGCAGTCCTGGATATCCAGCTAGGGGAGGGAAGGCTGGTTTGACCAATAGTGATAGCTAGTCATCGGCTAGTCAGGTATGAAAGGGTGGAAAGGGGTGACTCGCCCTATCAAGTAAGGCGGGTTAGCAGGAAGCTGAAAAACTACAGCGCGCGCTAGCGCCCTTACTATACTATAGGCTTTGATGCCGGAGTTTGCTTGCTGGCTAGCTCGTGCAATCAACGAAAAAATCCTTCACGCTTAGCTTACCAAGCTAGCTTACTAAGCTAAGCAAGCCTGGTTCTCCGGGCACTATGGTAGGACGTGGATCGATCATGACGAGAATGGACTTCTCCGTAATGTAATGTAATAGAAGAGTCACGGTCCAGTTCCCCGGGCTTTCTCCCTTCTCGACCAGACGAAGGAGATATGAATTCCATTCAGGCGGGTAAGGGCTTGGCTTGACCGTGTGTTCTCTCCTGGTCGGGTCGGAGGCGAAGACTGGAAAAGTTCATCATTCAGTGGTGGGGTGTTCATAGAAAAGAGTCGCCCAATGAGTGGCAGATTTGGATGGAGTCTCGCTCATAGCATAGAGGAAGAGCCTGACTCTATAGGGGCGCTAGCGCGCTACGGCTTACGCAGTTGATCGGATCAGATAGCCCTTCGGGCAACCAACCAAACCCGGCACATCCAATTCCGATCAACAACTTGGAGGTATGGCTGAGTGGCTTAAGGCATTGGTTTGCTAAATCGACATACAAGAAGATTGTATCATGGGTTCGAATCCCATTTCCTCCGGCACGGAAGTGGAACGGGCGGGCGAAATTACGTGAGAGAAAGAACCTCTTGGTGGAGTCCCGGAGGACAGAATAGCACTACTTAGTGACTAGGAGCGGAGAGCCTCTTTCTTGTTCTTTGTGGCGTCTATAGCGAAGAACACCTGACCGAACGAGGGCCGGCCAGGGACTGGACGGCTCTCGGTTCTTGAGCAAGCAAACTCCGGCTGCTCGAAAGAACTTGCCCTTGTAGGCGGGGCCCTGTACGCCCAGCGAACAAATCGCCTCCTTGCTGTCTTAAAAAGAAAAGCGAACCCACGCGTTTGATCTTTCATATATCTATATTGATATTTATATATATCAACCAGGTCAACTGACGCCAGCATCACCACTACGGAAACTAAATTTCCTTAGTCCTTTTTCTGTGAAACAAAGCCAAGCCTTTTCCGCCTTCCATCCCGTGTTTCCCTGCTTGAGACTTTTTTTTATTAGCCCAGTCATGAACCACCCTGGTTGGAGCCATGGTCTACCCAGCAGTGCTTCATATCCTCCTTGCTCTTTGTCTGAGATTGGACTAAAGGTACCAAACCAGGCATCCTTTTTTTTTATTTTTTTATTTTGGCTAAGAAGCCCGTAGGTTGTACGCCAGCCATACGTAGCTTGAACTGTGATGGCCACAATGCTTAGCTATTGCCGATTCCCAAGACGCCTTTGGTTGAATGTTCACACCTGATCCACCGTCTGCACTTCCTACATTCACTCCCGGAAATTGAAACAGGAAAACTGGAATTGTCACCTCCCGGTCTGCTGTAGTCAGCCTCACGGTGTGCCTGACTGGCGAGTCTGCCGTCTCCACGGCTTTCCCTTTTGCGGGCTGCTCCTCAAGCCTTCGAGTGCCGATCTTCGCTTGGGCCGGCTCCGAGGCTCTACCCTGGCTTTTCATTGGTTCCTCCCAGGGGCCCTTTATCGTATCGCGCGTGCATCTTCAAGCAATCGGGGGAGGCGCCGAGTACATAGACGAGGCGAGGCGGTCTCGGGAATGAAAGCCCATTCCCTCGTGCTCTAGAACTCCTTAACTTCTGTTGAACAAAAAAGGTTCAATCTTGTGAAACCGTAGCGTAGGCGAAACCTGGCAGCCCGCCCAGAGTTTGACCTTCTCCGGTCCTGGAAGGAAACCCTACTTTCCTTCCTTCCCCCAGCAGGCAACAACACTGGGAGGAAGACGATCAGGATCTCACGTGTGGCAGCTGTTGGAACAAACTCCGAATCCAAGAGGTACCTACCTAGAGAAAAAGGAAACTCACCACTCACTGGTGAAAGAGGAGAGAGAAAGGACCAATTGAAGGCCCCGGGGCCGGAACCTTGACTATAACAGGAGGGAGCCCCACGCTCAATTCTCGAGATTCATGGGCCGTCTCGCGAAGATCTTCGATCCGAACCTTCGCATCTACTCTCTCTTAGAGGATGAACCACGCCTTCGCTATCGCCCCTCGCTACTGCTCAACCTCGCTATCGCATTGATTCTTGCCGGCCCTTCCAGATTCCAATTCCTTATTGAGATCGAGATCTTGTTCCATTAGACCCAGTTCGGTCAGATCAGTTCCATAATATAGCTTCCCGGACCGGGCTTTCAGTGTTTGGTCGGGCCGGCCATAATGAATGATCGTTGTTCGGGAACAAAACAATAAGACTTAAGGGTTTCGCTATCGCTCTTCGCCTAAAGCCGTAACTTAGCTCTTCGATCCTTCGCTATCGCAAGAATATAGCGATCGAAGAGCTATCGCTCAGCTGCTTCGCGTATTACGAAAGCCGTATTGCCCGAAGGGGGCATGCTGCAAGAGCGTAGGTGAGTGGTAAGCGTAGGAGGCGTACCCGAAGGGCAGCGGCAGCAGTGTGGTTCCAGGTGCCGTCGCTAGATTGAGATCTGCAGGGTGGCAGGGACTTCAACTGTACTGTAGGGGTGGTAGGCTTAGTAGGGCTCGAACCTACAATATCACTGTTATGAGCGGTACGTTTCAACCAATTAAACTATAAGCCCCTACGGATCTCTACATGCAATTCGCTCACTTCGGGAAGAGCGGACGGAAAGAGGAGGCCTTTGCTCTATCTGCTTCTTCCTCTTCCCAGGAATGAACAATTGGATTAAAAAAAAAAAGGATTTTTATTATTTTATTTCATTTATATAAAATATAGAATAGAATAAGCAAGCGGCCCTTTCACGACTCAAACTGTCGGTACGCTTTCCGGCTCGCAACGACTCAAACGGGCGGGGGCTCTCTATTTGCTTGCAATGCCGGCTGTTCGCCTTTAGTTAGAAGTAGAGGTAGAGGGCGCCGTTTGCCCCACACTTCAGAAATAGTCAAAAAGTATGGATGAAGTAAGAAAAAGTAAATAAGGAGTGAGAAAGAAAAACTTGGTTACGGGAACCGAAGGTTAGGCCGACTACTATAGCTACACCTACAACAGTTTATTCCTACCCCCCTTTCTTCCCCTTTCTGTCAATGTTGCCAATTCCCAGAATACTAATGTACCCTCGTGCATACAGTTGCCCAACTACTTTCTTCCTCCGACTTCTTTAGCCACTTCCGCATCTGTCGTATTCGGGAGAGCTTGCTTCGTGGCGGAGCATTTAGCAATGCCAGCCTGGTGAGGGAATCGGAAAGGGGCTCATAAACCGGGCGGGCGGGCTTTTGGGCACACGAAAAAGGGGAAGTGGATGGAGGGTGCTTCTCAGCTAGATAAGGGGGTGGGGTCGCTATAGTGGCTAGGGTGAGTCTTCCTACACTGCTGGACGCCCGGCTCTAGATGAAGCTGCGGGGGTTACCACCACATCCTCCCCTGATTCGAACGACGACCGATGGATCTGTCAAGATGAAAACAAAGCGTTTTAGGACGGCACCGAATCCTCGTCTGGATAATCGAAGTGGGTGGCTATTCTCGCAGACGGAAAGACTCAACGACGAGTAGACTTCTTGCAGCTCAGCTCGTCTGACTACGAGATGCGAGGGGAAAACTTTTGTTTAACATTTCCGGAAAGACCACCTATTTGTTCGTTTACCGGGTTCGGCACGAAATCATGAATAAGCTCTACCAAGGATTGCCAAGCATTTGGTACTGAGTTTCCCCCTCCGTTTTTAGTAACAAAATGAACCAGAAGTAGGACCAAACTGAGAGTTAGCAGCATAGACAAAGATGGATTTGTGAATGAGAAATACAAGTTTCCTATATCCATAGGAATCAATGGGAGAATGGCAAATTGCTCAAGTGGGCTGTTGGGCGTAATCGTAAGAAACACTTTTAATTTCATCCCTATAGTTCCGCCTCTTGCTCTAAAAATGAAGAAAGACTTGTCGGAAATCACCGGTTGGGTTGGTCCGACCAAGAAAGGCATAGGAGTTCCGGGGCGGAAGTGAGGCTACCTAGAAACTAAACAATAAACATGAAAACTTCCCTCTTAACAAACTCTAACACTAATAAATAGTTTTTATACTTTTGATTTCATTCTCGATCTGAGACTCTAGTTCTCAAGATAATATTATAGCACTCCTGGGAGTCCCTGTAAAAGACACAATTTCTGCCATATCGTTGTAAGTGCTTTTTGATCGTGCGCAGCTTTTCCAGACCATACTCTTCGCCTTACTAATTTAGGGCATTTCGACGATTCGTTGAATCTTATTAGGTGAGGGTACCCTCATACGTTCGGATTTTCGTAAGTCGATAATAAGGTCAGCTACCTGATTTTCCAATGAGGTGAGCCTTCGCATATGTTCGGCGTTGTTAGCTCCACCCGTTGGCACCGGTTGCTCCTGCTGCTCCAACTCCCTCCAGATGTCCTCTTGGTTGACCTCAGCAGCTTGGATTTCAAACAAAGGAGGAACAGGCTCCTGAGCTAGTGGTAGTGGCTCAAAAGCTTCCGGCACCGGGGGGAGGGTGCACCTCCATCTAATCGACCTTATCCTCCTCATTATCGTAAGCTGCGACGATGATGATAGGAATTGGAATGGGAATACCCTGTAATGTTAGTATGGAGTTGAAGAGTAGCAGCACCAGGAGTTGAGAAAGGAGAGAAATAAAGGAAAGAAAAAGATCTGGACCTGTTCAAAAGAAGATCTCTTTTCTTCTTCATTCTCAACAGGAATGCATCAACAAAACTCCCCTTCCATATAGATCGTCGTGGCATGAACTAATTTCTGCGTTTCCCCACCCCTGCCCGAAATCCAGCTTTGGTGGGCTTCCCCCAAGGTGACACCGAAGGTCTACCTCATTTCGTGCGCCCCTCACCTCCTCCATGAGGATGATCCACTGGATTCATTGCAACACCACGAACAATGGGGCGTCTGCCTAACCACCGGCTTTGTCCAACTTTTCTAAGCTTACGTGCACCATGGTTGGGATTGGAAACTATACCAATAGTAGCTCGGCATCGGGAATCAATGAGTTTTTCAACACCCGAAGGTAGCCGCACAAGACATTGTGGTGCTGGTTCCTTCATTATTTTAGCAAAAGTTCCTGCGGCTCGCGCCAGCTTAGCGCCTTGACCTGGATTACATTCAATATCATGTACCCATGTTCCTATACGTATATCGGCTAATGGTATGCAATTTCCTATTTGAGAATTTAGATCAAGTATCTCGTATCTATAAGCAGGGGGGCGTGGCCAAGAAGCAGCCAGCTGACTGCCCCCTTCCACCCGGCCTTTATTCGCTGTGTGAACAAGGTCTTGGTATGTATGGGCATTCTGGGCAGGTCGCAATAAGTCGCTGGGCGAAGGTTTGGACCAATCGCAATTCATCACCATCTTGCCCGCTTCCAATTGATGACTGGCTATTATATAAGTGTTGACCTAAGCCCCTGTGCTGGGGCTCGGCTCCCGAACCGTACGTGAGCTGCCTCGTACGGCTCTTCCTAAGAACTTGAAGACCCCTCTCTCTAAATATATTAAAAATAAATGCATTTACAAGACAAAAAACACTTTTTCAAAAAGCCTTCGCCCTCCTATTCAACGGGGCTATTAGAGAAGCAGCTTCGTTCCTTGACTTCTTTGCTCAGTCAAGCTTCCTTGTTCCTTAGTGTAGTCTCGGTCCATAGTTTAAGACTCCGTTCCTTAGCCTAGTCTATATCCACAGCTGACGTGACTCCGTACCGACGCCTTTCCCTTTGTAGACGGCTAAGTGACTTCGTAACCTTAACGTACTTATTTTCGTACTTTCTCAGGTCTAACCTTCGCCGGGCTTTCGTCCCTTCGCCTATAGGCGGCGGCTTGGCTTCGCTCATGACTTGGTATAGAGTCCGTGTAGTCGTCGGCCTTCCCACCAGAATGCCTCTGTAGTCGTAGTCTTGTAGTCGGCATTCCCCAGAATGCCTATGATATAGTGGTCGGCCTTTCGAATGCCTCCTTCCTTACTTTTCTGAGAAGCCCTTTACGACTATAAAGGACATGGGGCTGTTCACCTTTGGAAACTTAGCTACTTAAGTACTACTCAATACTAAAGTAAAGGCGAACGGCATTCTGTTGTACAGCTACTTAATAGTACATGTCGTACTACTAAAGTACCAAGGAAACCTTCGGTTCCCTTTGTTTGAATAAACGCCGCCTATTTTAGTTTACATTACAAAGTCAACCAAGCCTAACCGGTCACGACATGTTGTTGATATTGATTGAGGAGTTTAGCTTACTGAATCCATAAACCTAGAAAGTCACCGTCACAGGTACTTTTTTTACTCTATAGATAGGTATAGGTATCGGTGGGGCTTGCGTAATGTAGTTGTAGTTAAGGCTGCATTGAAGTAGCGCTTTTTTTTTGAAGATCTACTAAAGTACCAAAGGCGAACGGGGCTCCCAGGCTGGGACGTCTGGCAGAATGCTTGGCCTCCTGCACTGGAAGCGACACCCGAAGGGTGAGCTTCTGGCGGTTAGCTTCTAGTCTGTAGGCATTCTGGGCTGGAAGGAGGCAAGCAAATGAAGGGAGGCATTACGGGCCGACTACAAGACTACGACTACAAGAAGCAAAGCTTCGGAGACTCGACAAGTCACTTATAGAATGCCGACTACTAAGTGAAGTTCAATAAGGGGGGAGGGAAGCGAAGCTTAGCGAGCTTTATAAGGCTGACCACTACATAAGCCGCTGGCGGAGAAAGCTCTTCGAGCTTCCCTTCATTCGTTGCTAAGCTAAGGTCCTAGGTCTCCGAGTCAGCCCGAGCTTTTTCGAAGAATCCTGCACCCATGGGCATACGGCCTGGCAGGCCTTCCCTTTCCGCCGGAGCTCCATGGGCGTTGCCCCGTTCCCCAATCAGATGTTTGGATGTGAGCTATACTCCGCGAGGAGCCAAACGGGCGTATGGCCTTGCCTTGCCATTTGACCTCTCTTCCGGTGTGACTAGGAATGCTCAGTGACAACCTCTCAATTGTCACCGCCTGGCCTCTCTTGCTACCACGGTAGCACCTAGTGTGGTCAGCACCAATCGTGTTCGGGCAACGAAGCTTACACTCATTCACATTGGTTCATCCTGCTATGCCCCGGGCCTTTTGCTCTTCTAACGTAAAAGGTGGCCGGCCATTCGTCAAGGCCCAGGAATCCGCTGGACATCTCAGCGGCGGGATTGGATACCCGCATCCGATCGAAGTTCCATTTGAGTGCCCCCCTAACATAAAGGAGAGCTCTTTCTAGGTGGGTCGCTTCGCGAAAGACATTGCTTAGGACCAACGGGTCACACGACAGGTGCACGATCGACTTTGCACGCTCCATCCTTTGGCCCTTCGCCTATCGGCTTGGCAGGCAAGCTACCTTGATCCGTCTTCGGCTTCAATTCGTTATGCTCAGCAGCTCCAACAAGCCCTAAAGTCTCTTGCCGCCTAAAACTCTGTCAAGAAAGCGCTGCTTTACGTTTGATCCTATGTGCCCAGAGAATGCTATGCGTTCTCCACTTTCGGACCTCGCCAAGAGAGAACGTGTTTTTTCCTCTGACTTTCTCTCTCATTCGCGGAGCGAAGAAAGCGGGCTTTGCCCCAGCTACCGCTATCCTTGGGAAACAAAAAGAGCTACCGAAGGAAAGGGATGCAGTCTCTCCCTTGGCCTTTGGAGAGGAGAGGGCAGAGAAGAAAACGTCCTTCGTGCAAGTTTTTTTGATTCCTGCGCTGGCTTGGCTCTTCGACCAAGGAGGCATTCTGGTAGGAAGGCCGACCACTACATAAGCCGCCATCAGTCCAGGAGAGAAGCAAGCTACCTTTCTTTGATCCACCTTCCCGGGCAGGGAAGAGAACGAAAATAGGTCGCGGATGGTGGTCGTGGTAGGTTCGAGGATCTTACGCGGCGGAGCGAACTCTTCTATCGTGTTGCATTTCCTCTGGCAGCGTAGCTGCACCCCCTCGATCCATCGTACTGGAGCGATCCGAGAAGAACGATTAGGGTCATATTCTATCCTTTCTACAATGCCTATAGACGAAGTGCTTCGTTTCAGATCAATTCTTCGCTGCAATCGCTTCGATCCACCCCCTCGGTGAAAGACCGTAATACGCCCTGAGGAATTCCTACCAGCAGACTTCCCTGCACTCAAAGTGAATTGTCTAAGTGCTCTCCCCTCTTGGCCTTGTCTCATTGTCTCTCTCGTAATCATTCGATTCCGTCCGAATTAGCTCCTACTCCTCCTCCAAGATCCTCGTTGGTCCTTTTGACATAACATTCTCGGCCGCCTCCGGTCCGGTAGGTAGGTCGCCCTGTAGCCAGTGACTAGCTCCGCTATGGAGCTACGTGTACACCGCCACGTCGAGACTCTCTTTCGAAAGTGAGATCACCACCGGCTTTAAGAAGAGGGAAAGATCACTCCTAAATGCAGCCGGGATCTTATATACGATACCACCAGACGCACATGGGTACTTCCATCCGCCAATCAAGGCTAGTGGAGCGAAGGTGCCCTCCCAAGAGGGGCATACGTAATAGGGGTGGAACGGCTCTAGTGTCCGTAAGCTGCTTTCGTCGGCCAGGACTAAAAGCTGGGAAGACAGACCTTCCTTACCTTTTCGAAACGATAGCACTAATGGCACCTTCGGACTCCCTTGGCCACTTAAGGCGAATGGAATAAAGGGAGCCAAAAAACGTGAGCGCCCCTGCGCGATACGGCCAAAAAGTGCTATAAAGTCGCCCCCCTCCCCTATGTTGTAAGTGTAAGTGTAAGTGGTTGGGGCTCCTATTTTAGTAAGGCACTTTTTTCTGGTCCAACATCAAGAGATGAAGATTTGCTAAGCTGCATGCCACGGTGAATCTCAGTAGAGGATAATGAATTGCTAATGAGGCTTCCCACTGAAGAAGAAGTTCTTGAAGTTGTTCGTAGCATGCCTGCTGATAGTGCCCTCCCTTTCCTTTAAAGCCGGATGGCTTCTCCGGAATCTTCTACACATCTTGTTGGGAAATCATAAAAGAGGATTTGATGCGTGCGGTTCCCCTAACATTTCAAGTTTTTAGAGAAGGTACGATTCCGAAAGCTTGCTTGTAATCTGGTTAGGGTTTACGTACTGAACAGTGACTGAATCTCTTTTTTGATAAGATGAAATGACTGGTCTCTTTAAAGTCCCTTGGCTCAATAAGGTGGAGTGGAAGGAGGGGCCCCTCCCAACCAAGAGGGGACCAAGTAGAACGTTCCTTAGATTACTTGACCAGACTTTCCTTCACGCTTCCCCAGCGTGGTCGTTCGATTCGACCAGTCCCTCTTTCATTTCAAGCTTCCTTCCCAACGAACTTCTCAATAAGGCTAGGTCGTTAACCTCGTCTTGCAACGCTCGTGCAAGGCCTCAACGAAGGGCTTTTAACACGCATTGACCAGGTAAGGTCCTACCCTATTCAACAGAGGTATTTAATTTCCACCCTTATTATTTATAATAAAAAGAAGAAGTCCCAACTAGCTGCGCTGCTTACTACTCTTCAACTAAGAGGACTACTTCTCTATCGCTCCTTCCTTTAGAAAGAACCCCTTCCTTAACCCTAATAAAACAAACTGCAACAAGGTGAGCGGAGTGAGATGAGCCTCACTCTTCCTTTTTCAAGTTCAGGCAAGTTCAAGAACGAGCCTCAGTCTTTAGGCAGGAGGAAGTCCCTTAATAAGGGTGCTATCCATATCAATAGTGAAGGACTCGCCTCACAGGATAAATTCCCTTAATTGAATCCCTCCTTCTTGACTAGCTCCTCATGCTGAAACTCAAGTTCTACAATCCCGTATTTTTTGCTTGTAACGCGCATTGAGCAGCTTGACTTGAACTTGCTTGATAGGGCAGGACCCTTAACCATTAAAGTAGTTCTCCTCGTCTTTCCAGAAAGAAAAGATGCCTCGACTCGCCTCACTCTTCAGGAACGAGCCTACGCAGAAACCTCAATGTCAATCAGTGAAATCTTTCATTTTACGATTTACGATTGGATTGGTGTTCAGTGAGACCTACCAGCACTGGGCCGTAACCGGATAGAGCCTTCGGGACATATCCACGCTTACCTAGCTTGTTCTGAAACAGAGAAAGTAGGAGCGAGAGACGCTAGAAGCGAAAGCGGAAAGCACGAGCACCTCAGCACGAGATCAGCGCTCCTCACTACGATTGATTGCCTCGTCTTGAAACAAGAAAAAGGTTAGGGGTTACAGACAAAAAGAAGGAAGGGCTTTAAGAGTAAACATCAGAGTCAATCTCAGATGCCTTACCGCGCTAAGACTGCATCCCTTACCGCGCTAAGCTGCTAAGCAAGGTCGTTAACACCCTAAGCGTCATCGATTCGTTCTTCTATCAAGTGATGAACTCGCCTCACGGAAATCAGCCTTAAGGTTAACTCCTGCTTCCCCAGCTTAGACTATTTGAAAGTTCGAGCCGAGCCTACGCTTCGCTTCCTTTCTTTATCGGGGACTAATTCAAAACCTTTTAGCTAGCATCACCTAATCCGGAAAGCCTAGCACAGCCCTTCGACTCGTGATTCTTTCACGGGAAGAACTCGCATTCACGGGCTTGGCTTCCTTCCCTGTTTCCCTATCGCCTTATTAAAGGGCTTAGTTTATGGTACCAATAGATCAACATTGGCTTTCATTTCATTCGATGAGGCTGGCTTCCTTGGCCTTGACCTTTGAGGCGCCCACCCACCGCCCTGGAATCGCTTCCAGCGCCTCGAACTCCCTGATTCGGATTCCCCAATCAATATGTATGTCACTTTCGGAACGCACATGCACCCAACGAACGCGCCATCTCGCATGCATGGATAATCTCGTCCCTCTTTCGTTCCACTCCAACTATGTAAATAGGTTGGACTTATCATGTGAAACTGATTCTGTAACTAATCCTTCTCGTCCATGGAGACATCTTTATCTATGTTGATACGGAACTTCCTTTCCAAGCCCAATAGCAGATAAAGGTAGCCCTTCAGGGCTAGTCAACGCCTTCCCGCTTTGATTTCATTTTCTTCATCACCCAGGTCTTGTTATGAGTTCTCATTCTGTACCTTCCCCATAGTCTCAGGGTTTAAGCTTAAGACTTTGGAATCACTTCCCCATAATATTCTCCCCCCTTCTTCTGACCCCACCCTAGTCCTCCCTCCGCAGCTGCTGCCTTCTCTCCCGCCCCCTTCTTAGTTGGAAAATATCATTCATTACTCTACTCTGCCTTTTCAAGCTCCGTGCCTATCTGCTGATCAAGTAAGGAAAAAGGTTCTTAGCCAACGGTATCGGCTTTGGCCTTCCATCCATTGACATATCTGCTTCCCGGTACCAGATGCATTTCACACCTTTATCGCGCCCATCAAGGTCTCCTTTATTTTATCTATATATTTCCCATTCGCCGTACATTCGGTTAAGTGTTAGGCCAATCAATCGCAATGATTGACATTGACACGACCATGAGAGTCAAGATGGGTCCTCCCGTTAAGCCCTTTCGCTTCAATGCTTTGAATCCGTGCATGGAAGCGTCCGTCAGAGGAAAAGGACCGAGTCTCATCCTGCCCCTTGGGCCATTCCACATCACCCATTCCCATCTTCTTTTTAACGAAAAAATTTAGCCCTGGGATTAGAGGAAGCGAAAGCTCACCCTGTTACCCATTCTCATGGTCATTCTTTCAAGAAGAAGGCACCCTCGGTTAAGGGATAGACCGAACCAGTCCAACTGGGCAAGAAGGCAACCGTCCATTTGCCCTCATTTCACAGGTTGAGTGAAGCTTAGCGCAGCATTCAGCCAGGCCCTTCTTTTGCTGAGGCGACCTTCGCTTTCGGGGGTGACGTACGCCAACCGTAATTACCACCCGGACGGCGTAGCGAAAGCCGTAGTTTCCAAATAAAGCCGGTTTAGGTAGGGCACCAAGCAGGCCCGGGACAAGGGCGGTGGGAAAGGGGAATGGAGTGGGTGGAGAGAAAAGGCAGTGCCGTGGTTTAACGCGGATTGTTGCTAGCCGTGGCAGCTAGCAGTGATTGTTTAACGATTGTTGCTATTGCCGCTGTTGCTAGCTGTGGTTGTTGCTATTACGATTGTTGCTAGTTGGTTAGTGTGAATGAATTCTTTCTTCGCTAGCTTCACGCAAACAGAGATTGAACGTCGATAGCGTTATAAACACCGTGTTTTTCGCATAAAGCGCGTATAACAGCGCTAAATCAGCCCTAAGCTATAGCGTGCCAACAGGCATTTTGAAAGAAACCTTCCTTCCCCACCCCCTGGGTCTTTCGCTGAACCACCAATGTCAGCTAACGCAGCAGCGACGGAGGCACTACGAGTGGTCTTTCTCCCCGCGCTTCTATCGCGAGTTTCGAGCTTGTGTGGTTCGCCCTAACTGATCGCTCAATGCGCCCCAAGCCCACCCACAACCAACCCTTCTTTCTAGCGCCGTTCCTTCGTTCGCTTCACTCATCTATTGAGACGTACTAAAAGAGTGAAAGAATGCATTCTCCTTCTCCTCCCCTTCCTTATACCGCGCCTAGCACACCAGAGACTGATGATGATCCTAAGAGCGTGCAAAGCCATGCTTTTCTTTATATTTTTCTCTCAGTCACTCTAATCCGTCATCACCTGAACTCATGTATGCATATACGTAGTCCAATTTTAAGATTTTATGGTTATCATTGATCCGAGAGGACTTTAATGGTAGGACGAAACGTAGGCTATGGTTAGAGTTTTGTGAAAGAAAGGATGAAGGCTCAAAGATTATGATAATTGGGAAGAACTGAGACATTTGCTTGCTTTTGGGTTTTGTTTATTTTCTCCTTAGCCAATTTCCCCGCTTGTCATGCTTTTCCTTCCCTAACTTTTTCACAGGGCATTTAAAAAGATTGCCCCATTGTATGGACACTGGGGTTACTCTAACTTTTGGCTTTTACCCACTTGTACTACTTTGATTTTCTCTTTTTTTTTTTTTTTTATGGGAGACAAGAAAAAATTGCCCCAGTGTATAGACACTGGGGTACCTTGAATTTTGGCGGAACCAATTGACCTTTTTTTTAAAAAATTTCATAACTGACCACGGGAGTAAAAAAAACGGCCCCCGTGTATGGACACTGGGGTAACTTGAACTTTCGGCTTTACTCGGTTGTACCCAAAATGCCCCAGTGTGGGTGCAAAATGTCCCAGTTTGGTTGTGAAACGAATGTTAAGGCTCAAAGGGGCAGACTAGATGACATATAATGTTGATGGGAGAAATGAGAGGATGGCCTCTCTTCGTTTCAATTTTAACCATGTAACTCAAAATTAAACTATGCATAGTACCTTTTGAATTTTTGATAGAGTCCAAATTAATGGGCTTCAGGAAGATCTTCTTTGTCTGCCATGATGAGAACTCCCCCAGAAAACACCATTCTGGTTATGTAGGGATGACTTGGCTTGGATTCTTGATGTGAATCAACTTGTGTTGGAAACACCATCATCTTTAAGGTAAGCTCATGTCATCATGTTTTGGCTTTCATCGTAGAATTGCACCACCTGATATTCGATATGCATGAACATCCTTCAATTATCCGCTTCAGGTTCTTATTTGCTACTTTTATGACCCCATTCACTCGTGGTCAATATCAGGAGGAATTGTGATTGGTGATCTTGAACTGCTTGCATAGTACTTTCATCTATTCGTTCTTGAAGTGGTTTGCTTCAAGATCCCATATCTAAATGTCTTCACATTAGCTTGCTGTCTAGAAGTGAGCTGGACCTTGATGGTCACCATCTTGGGTCTCCTCTTTGAACTTAGCCTTTTGGAATTAGATTCTCCTACGTCGGTCTAAATTCTTAATGCCTTTCTCATGATGATCCAGAAAGAATCTGAAATGTCTATTTTACCCATTTTCATTTATTTCAGTCAAATTCTTTTCATCATATTTTTCCAAAGTTTTTTTTTTTTTTCCAAAACAAAAACAAAATACTAGTAAATAAAGCATTTTTTTTTAAATAGCCTTGTGAAAAAACACAATTTTTTTTTTCATTTTCCATTTTTTTTTTTTCTTTAAATAAAAAGTGTTGCCTTCTAAATTAATACTACCTGAGGCCGAAGGCCTATCCTCGGGTGGTAACCAAGCATCTAATGAAACCTTGCTTTCCGGAGACCATTGAGGTATGGTCGAGCTTGCACCACAAGATGGGAGCCACCTCCCAATTCATCACCTTTTCATTTGCCCTCAAATGGTAGATTGAATTTTCCTCACCTGCACAAGACAAAATACCTGATCGATCTGAACCTTCTTTCTGACCTTTCTAACCTCCATCCCAGTCCTCTTCGGATGCTTTTTCTTGTGGACCCATTTGTTCAAAGAAGAAATGCTCTGTTTTCTTAACATGCTCAAAGATGTCCTCCATAGATCCATTGAAGATTGTGTACCCTTTTGCTTTTTTAGATTCTTTTCTTTCATCTTCTCTTCTTCTTTCTCTTTTTCCTCTTTCATCATCTCTTTCTTCTTCTTCTTCTCTCTCATCCTCATTTTCTTTTTCTTCTCTTTCAGTCTCTATTTCTTTCTTTTCTCCCTCAGCCTCTTTTTCTTTCTCACCTTTTTCTCTTCCTCATCTTCTCTGATTTTCTCCTTTCCTCTGGCTAAGTCTGATTTATAAGTCTGTTGGCACTCCCTGAATTCTTCGACATCGACAACTACCTCTCCTGGGACGTCATTCCTCATTGGTTGGATATTGTTACAATCAAAGGGATCCCTTTAAAAGTCTGTTGGGACGGGAGTTTTGTTGGATGGAGGGGAAGGCCAGTCAAGCACAACAGGTCATGGGGTCGGAGTTTGATTGGATGGATGGGTAGGCCAATCAAATGCGATTGGTCGTGGCATAGGATTGGATAAGATAATGATGGGGGAGGGCCAATTCAAGATGATGGGCTGTCGTTGAACTGGTGGTTGCTGTTTGGATATGGTGTTGGAGATAGGGGAGAGTTGACTCTTGTTCAAAAGAGCTTGAAATTGGGCTTGAGATCGAGACGGGCCAACATTACATCCTTTCATGTCTATGACATTGATTGCTCGAGAGGTAGTTGTGATGTCCTCATCATACATCGAGAGTGAATTTTAACTCTGATTTATGCATTGTTGCTCTTGTTGAGGCATTTCCACTTGAGTGGGTTGCATGTATCCTTCCGCTGTTACTGATGGTTGAGGCTGAGAGTGCACGTGAAATGGTTGGGAGTTCCCCTCATATGCTTTTGTTGGGGCAGAGTTCTCACTACCATGATAGTGCATTACCTTTGAAAAGTTGTATAGTCCATAATTCTCCCAGTTCTGACCCCTCATCAATGTCATCCTCATACCGGACAATAGTTGCAAAGCTTGACTTTGTTTGTGTCACTAGGCGCTCGTAATATGGGGCCTTCAACATTGAAATGAAAGTACTGACCATCTCCTCTTACATCATGGGGAGTTTGACCTTGGCAGCTGTATCGCGCCACCGGTATGCATGCTCCCTGAATGATTCTGATGCCTTCCTTTCCATTTTGAGGAGATCTAACTGGGTGGGAGTTATCTCTGTTTTGTACCGATATTGAGCTACAAACACTTCTGCTAAATCAATCCAGCATTTGATTCTACAGTGATCAAGTTGTGAAAACCATTGGAGAGCTCCTCCTAATAGATTCATTTGAAAAAGCTGCAACATCAGCTGCTCATTCTTCCCATATACTCCCAAGGAACCTCCATAGAGTTTTAAATGTGCCACAGGACAGCTCTGGCCATTGTACTTGTTAAACTTGGGAATCTCAAAATTTGGTGGGAGACTTGATACGGAATTGGGGCAGAGGTCGTCAATACCAATCTTGGAAAATGGGTCGGAGCCTTTGACCGATCTCAGATCTTTTGCAAGCTTTTCTACCTGTCTGGCTAGCGCACTCTTGGGTCTCTCATGACACCATTCTTCTTTTTTTTCTTGGGTCTCTCATGACACCATTCTTCTTTTTTTTCAAGGTAAACTGGTTTTACTTGATCCCCATGTGGCGGAGCATCTGTCCGTGTTTGCTTTGGAGAATTCAGAGGATGTACATTAGATGTTCCACGAATCTCTGGTCCCTTGCTCTGGTCCAAGAGTCGTTGTGCCATGAGTTGCATTTTTTGAAGAATACTTTTCATATCAACGAAGTCAATCCTGGTTTCTTGCCTAAATCCTGCTCAAACAAGACGATTGCCTTCTTCCATCCCGAGTGTGTTTTGTCTAGACCTCAGCAAATAGGAGCTCCTGATAATGCTGAGTCAATGCAAACGATACTTCCTTCCCTGGAGCTGTTATGAATAACTTGAAAACCAAAAAGATCAAATATAAAAAAAATCCCTGATGATGGATACTTCTATTGGGTGAGAATTCTTTTTAGCCAAAATTTCGATTCAATTCGATTGGAATTTTATTTTTTTTCAAAAGTGAGTCAAAGCTAACCTATAAAGTCTATGGGAAGGGGTAAAAATAAAACAGGAAAGAGGTGTAATCCTCTAACTAGGGTGCCCGTAAGACTTAGGGGAAAAAACACAAAGCGGGATAAAGGATGATCCTCTAACAAGGGTGCCCGTAGGACTTATGGAAAAAATCAATGACTCAAGTGTGTGTGTGTGTTTTTTTTTTCCCGAAGTCCAAAGCTTCAGCTAAAGAGAAGTTCGTCACAAATAAGTGTCCATCAACAGAGACTTAAAAATCTCGAATTATCAACATATAACAAAGCATGGAGATAACCAAAATAGTGAACAAAGAATGTTCTAATGCCTGAGCTTTTTCGGTAGTTGCTCTGTAATATCCAGTGCAGATACCAAAGACTTACGGCACCACTCAGTTGAACATTGTGCAGATGACTATTCTAAACATTTCCATCATTCAATATTGTTATCAAAACCATGCAAGTCAAAGTGTCCTCACAAATAATTCTATATGGGGTTCACAAGGTTCTAAATTCCACCTAAAAAGGGTCCCACTATCATAGAATATCCATGCACGACCCGTGCACTTCCTTTATTCAAAATGATTGGGGTTGGAATGTTTCGTCGCCGTTTCCGGGATGCTATCCATGGTCGTTCAACTACTTAGTTCCAAAGATGGGGGTAAGTCCGATTTCGGACAACATGGGGGGAAAGTGAATTCTGTGTACAAACAGTGCAAAAGATAAAACAGAAGGAAACAAGTAATAAATGAAAAAAAAATGAAAATAACAGAAAATTAATTTAATGGAGAAAATTAAATCGAGGCTTGAATACTCTAAGTCCCTAGTAGAGTTGCCAGGTGTGCGATAGCCGGCCCAGGTCGATCTCCTTCCCACATCGGTGTTTTTCAGCTGATGAGAAGCCGAGATCTTTTAGAGTCGCCACCAATCAAAAATCCGGGTGTGATTGGTCACCCACAATGAAAACCCTCGACTTAAATAAAAATCGAGATTGGGTCCAGGGATTCTCTTATGAGTTGGGGAAGGTGTAAGACACCCCACCTCGTCCGTCGAACGACGGTTACCTCTTAATTTTCTCCATTAATTTAATTTAAAATTATTTTCTCCTTTTTTATTAATTCGGGATTGGAAACTCACCCCTTCTCGACCGAGTTAGGGTGATTTTCTTTCTACTTGCGCAGCAAAACTCTTTTTCCCTAAATCGGCAAACGGTCATGTTCTATCCTCGATCGAGTTAAGAGGGGCCCCGCCTAAATTTGGGTAGGAACTGGACAAAAACTACTAATAAGTAGAAAAAATAGAAATAAAGAAATCGAAGACCTAGTCTTCCAGCCCTTTCCTTCACCCAGATTTCTTCTTCCCCACGACCGTGTAGAGGGAAATCACCGAGCTATTAAAAGAAAGTGAGGGAAGAAAAGACTTGGATGGGTAGAAGTAGAAGATTGGGGATGTAGCATACCTTTTCCCTTTTAGATGCTCCAAGTGTTTGAAGAGAGAACAAACTTCAACGAGATCCGAACTCCCTAGACTTTTCCTCCAAAGTTGGTGAAGATCACTCCAAGGTCTTTGATGGCTTGATGGCTGGACCTCTGGGATTCAAGGGCTAAGTTAAGCTTTTTCAGAGTTCTCCCAAGCTTCAAGATAAAAGCCTCAAGGATTTTCCCCCGATTTTCAAAGGTTGCAAGTTTTTCCAGATTTTCTAGATGAAGGCTCCTTTTATAAGGTGAAAAATAAGGATCTTGCTCTTTCTGGGCGATATGGGACTAAAAAGTAATCCAAAATACGTTGGCATGCAAAACGAAGTCAGAATTAGGGTTTTTCCATACCGCGCCTTTTTAAAAGCCGCAGCGTGGATTTTTGGACAAAAACAAGAATTGCGCCTTTTTAAAAGCCGCAGGATCAAAATTTCACTAAAAAGTGGTCCAAGCTGTTTTAAAAGCCGCGGGATCAAATTTATACTAAAAACGGGACCGAGCTGTTTCAAAAGGCGCGGGAAGGATTTTGGACAAAAAAAATGAACCGCGCCCTTTAAAAGGGCACTGGACATTTTATACTTTTAAAATAGGCCCTTTCCCTTGGGTCTTGGCTGGTTCAAACTCGGGTGGGGTTGGGCTTCACTTTTATCTTTGACCTTGGATATATTGGAGTCCGGATCTCATCATTGCTTCACCATTAGATACTTGGAGCTAGAAAATGACATTGAGGCGTGCAAAAATGGGGTGTCTACACCTACATTTTTCAATCCGTCTAATCATTCGATAAAGCTTTGATTTGCACTGCATGTTTGAATGTTCATATACGAATTATATGCCTTTCACCCTTGAATTTAATTGAATTTTTTCTTTTCCTTTTACAGAATTTGTCTCTGTTTATGAAAATTGCAAAGGCTTGTAGACACAAATTTCCTTGATCTTGATAGTTGTAAAAATTATAAAGCTCGTCTGCCTGATTTTGAAGAGGCCTTCTCCTACTATGATCGAATCATTATTTCCATGCTGAAACTAAGAGATGAAACTGAAACAAGCATAAAGTGGCCAGCTCTTCCATGAAGGAGAAAACATTATTTTCAATCTAAATAACCATTTGATGGTAAACCATTTTTGTAGTTTGTATGCCATAAGTTTGAAAAGGATACAAATAGAGGTAACTGAGCTTGTGCTAGGGTATTGAACTTTGGGCAAAGTTTGAATTAACTGCAGCTTTGTTGAATACAGTTGGTTACGTGATTAGCATCATTTAACTCAGCTCTTTTTTTTTTAGAGGAAGGGGCTCATTTTTTGTCTACCCATTCATATAAATGAGGCACATACAAATTGAGTCTTAGCATGCAACTTCCAAGTCTTGATTTGCACTGCATGAGCATGCAGTTGTTTTGCGTTGCTGAAATCCATGTTGGAGTCACGGACAGAAGGTATTTTTATACAAAATTGCTGCACTCTGTTTATAATTATTGGTTTAGTTTGACAAAAAATGACAAGTGTTTCCATTTGTTCTTGTAAGAGAGAGTCGCCATCACTCACCTCTCAGACATGGATCGCGACCGCGAGCATAGTGGGACTATATATATTGTTTTTATTTTAGTGGGAGAAGGATGTATTTGTAAAATTTTAACTCAGTATGTATTGTGCACTAAGAACAAGATGTATTTGGAGACGGATGTTTTGTAAACTTTTGAGAACTAGATGTACTCTTTTTTTATTTGTTTACGAGATGTTTTGTACAATTTAACTCAGTATTCACTGTTATTATCTATAGATATTAAAATGTTAGATTTTCTAGTTTAGATTTGTATTTATTATTTGCTGATTATAGGCAAGAAATGCAGGTATTACAGGTGAAAAATACAGGAGAAAATTTTAATAAATCAAAAAACGTTTTGCATTTTAAAAAAACATTTCGAGCGGAAGTTTTTGTGTAAGTGGCGCTAAATTAAATTTACATAATTACCAAAGGTTTTCTATTGAAAAAAACATTTGTATTTCTGGCGTAATTTACTCAATTACCGGCAGTGAGACATATTCACTGCTACATAGTATTTCCAGCATAATATAATTCCTCCGTTAAAAACCCCAAATGCATCGTTAAACTTGATTGACAAATTTTGGAAACCGCCGGTATATGACATTTAAAGCCGCCGGTGAAAATTTAAATAAAATTAAATTAAGCATTCAAAAATAAAATAAAATTTTATTATGATTTTTTAGAATTTTTTTTTCCTTCTAGCCAAACGGTAGAAAATAGAAGACTTGGAAAAATTGTCGCGACCCAAAACCCACCCTAGGAGTTAGAGTGAACTTTGGATGACTAATCATGACTTGCTTGACAAACCAACCTGCAAAACCCACAGAGCATATACAATAGAGGACAAAAACAGCAGAAACATACTCTAACATGGTATAGCGGAAGTCTACCAAACCTCTATGTATATACATACGTAAATCCAAGTTTATATAAAAAGGGAACCAAAAGAAAGTACGGACATGCCCGCCAAAATACATGGATATGTCTCTCAACTCACCCACAGTTATATCACTCAGAATCTACAACCACCTAATGGTAACCCTCTACTGGAGGTTCCTCGACGTACTCCTCCTCCACCCAAGGGCTAGGAGCACAAACATCAAAATGAGCAGCTGCTCCGCCATCACCTGCCGACATAAGAAGTACGGCTGAGCATGGAATACTCAGCGGGTACCAAGCACTAACCAACAGTCATAGCATACGGATAGCATACATAAAGCAGGAAACAATTCATGCATATAAAGCAGGAATGATTCATATCATGAAAATAAAGTAAAGCAATATAATTCATCATGTTTGCATTCATAAAAGCCGGTAAAACCCTTGAAATCTTGTGCACTTGACTTGACTGAAATTACCCTTTTTATGCTTGAAACCTTGTCTACCATGTCATGTGTGTCATGCTTGTATCATACGTGTCATGTCATGCCATGCGTGTATCATGCTTACTTGTTCTGAAAAGTAATCTACTTGTGAGGGAAGGGAGACCCTTCTTCCTAGAATGCTCATGCTTGTCATGCTATGTCATGTCATGCTTACTCGGAAAAGTAAACTACTTGTGAGGGAAGGGAGACCCTTCTTCCTAGAATGCTCATGCTTGTCCTTCCACTTGTGAGATTCACTTGTGAGATGTCCTTGTGAGATGCACTTGCGAGGGAGGGGAGACCCTTCTTATGAAAATGCATGATTGTCTTGTCCTTGCCAAAAGTGAGGTAAAACATATCGTAGGATATGCCCCACCTCTAAATCCCATTCTTGAAAACCTCAGTAAATCATGTCATGTATGCGTGCTCGTGAGGTCGTGTGCATACTTGCATTTGAAATTAAATATGGCATTTGAGTAATTCATAACACATAACATCAATGATTTGAGCAATTTAATATTCATATCATTTAGGGAAAGCGAACAATCACACTATCATGACCCTAGAAATTTCCATAAACCTTAAACATGCATTTTCTTAATTTTTTATTCATTTTATTCACCTTGGCATTTCATCAAACATGGTGCATTCATTATTTATTAACCCTACAACATGCTTTTCTAGGTGGGTTTTACTCACATCACATATGTATGTTCATTATGGGTACAATGCCCTCCCCGTTCATCCATCACATCAATACACACGGCATCCAATCGCCCACATTCATCTCCATTCACCATTCACCATTCACCATTCACCATTCACAACCCATCTCATAATACATGGATGTATAAAGGAACACAAAGAAAATAAAGGAAAAGAAGAACTATAACTAGGAGGGTAGCAAGAAGTACCGACCTTGAAGAAATGAGGAAGAAACCCCTTCCAAAAACGACCGTGTAGCTGCTGCCCTAGCTTGGATCACGAGCTCCTCGAATGCTTGAGCCTTGATCTTGAAGAAAACAGGCTTGGGGTTGATCTAGGGTCTTAACCCCTTTGATTTCTCCCCAAATGAAAACCTAGGTTTTGGAAAACCCCTTTCCTCTTCTCTCCTATCTCATTCCCTCTCAAAATATGGCTATGGGTGTTTATGAACACCCTTGGCTCGAGCCAACCCTTAAAAATAAGGGTGGAGTGGCCGAAAGACCAAAAAACCCCTAAAAAAATTTCTGAAAATCACGTAGGACCGATAGATGACCGATCTACCGGTAGTGGACCGATCTCTCGGTCTTGACTGGTACTGCAGAACATACTTCAGTATTTTGACCATAACTTTTGACTCGGTGTTCCGATTTTGACGATTCAACTTGCGTTGGATTCCTCTTTTGAAGAGAAACAACTTTCATGTTTTGAAACAATTCTAATTCTTATTTATTCATGGACAAAAATGCCCCTAAATCTGACTGGTTTGCAATGGGTTGTGACAGCCCAAATTTGCAGCCGACCCGATTTTGGAAATCCCACTTTTGACTCAACCCCGACTCAAAATCAGGGAAAGTGATCAACATAAACCTTGAAGAGGGTTCTAATACATTTCCAAAAATTCAGTAATCACTCAATTCTGAGTAACGATGACTAAACTAGAGCCTTTTAAAGTTGAGATAAATGCCGAAACATACCTTTTTGACACCTAGAATACCTCGAGTGTTTTCACACTCTTTTCCCCTTGTGTCCAACACCTTACTCACACCTCATAAATCATTCTCCATAAGTCTTTAACCCACCTCAATGATCATTAAATTCACACGGACATCCATGAGAGGCTCCGGCCTCTCTATGCCTCATGCACTAGCACTATTCACCAACAACCCATTGAAACACTTAGGGTATTTGTACCCTTGATTTCACCTACTTAGAGTATCTTTACACTCTCTTTTTACGACTCAAAACATGTACCTAAAACCCTCAATTGACTAATCATAATATCAAGAACACAATGGGAGGCCTTAGGCCTTCACACATACCATACGAGGGCACCTTTCACTGGCACTATTCATAGTATAGTGAACTTGAATTTCCGGGGTTCTACAAAAATTTTCCTGAAAAAGTTTTCTTTTCCATCTTATTTTCCATGTAAATAAATAGAGCCTAAGGTAAAAGCATGCACTAGGTATCTAGGCCACTTACCATCCTAAATGGTGAGAACGATACTTGAGGCGTCTTCATCTTCAATGGTCACTTCATCTTCACAGAATCTTCTGACCATGGATGGACAGACTTAAGATTACAACTTGACTGAGTTTTATTAGTGGGATTAAGCCAATTACAAATTGAGAATTTGAATTTTACATATGATTATAAAAAGAATATTAGACCGCGATTACTTTAAAAACCTTGATCTATATTTTAAACAGTGATCTAACAAAATTCGCGTGAAACATAGGGTGATCAAGGTGACTTAATCATCTCAGGAGTGGATCCAGGGGGCTTGGGGGACATGTGCCCCCAAAAACTTTGATTTTTTTTAATTTATAGGCATAGCATTGGGCATGGAGGGTAGATGCCCCTCTCAACTATTGAATTTTTTTTATATAGTTTACTATGGTGTTAGTCATGGGGTTGCTATCCCATTGAATTTTCAAAAAAAAAATATTTTACTATTTTGCTTAATTATTTAATAGGGCATAGTCATTGGACAAGGGAGCAACTGCTCCCCAAACTTTTTGAAAAAACTTATATTATATTATTTAATAGAGCATAGCCATTGCATAAGAAGGCCTCTTAACTTTTGAAACCAAAATATATTTTTTGTACTATATATGTTATTTAATTATAATAAGGCATAACCATAAAGTAAGGGGACAACTGCTCTTGTAAGCAAGTCGAAAAAAAACGTGTAAGATATATAAGAAACGTATGGACAAAATGACCCATAAACGTAGTCCTCAAAAGAAAATTCCAGGGGCTACGCCCGAACCCCCATCCCCTAAACCCAAATATGCCCTATCCGCTTACTCATTCTATACAATTTCATCAAGAATTACTAATATTTTCAATCAACTATAATTCTCCCGCTACAATAAAATCCTGGCCTTGCCCCTGGTCATCGTGATCTAATATTTCCCATAGTAATAGTTATCATACTTTCTTTTATAGAGGTGAACTAAAATCCCATCAAAAAATTTGCGCATTCTCTTATGCGATTTATAATAGAATGCATTACCGTTCGAGTGAACATCGTTATTGTTCTTGAAAATTAATTCGTGATTAAAAAGCACATTTGTAGTAGTGATTCCAAATTGGCGGAATAAACATTACAGTCCTGTAGTGCTTTGCTCAAAATGTCCTTAAGAGTTTGAGTCTTAGCCAGGGTGTTTTGAGCTTAGGTAAGGAATTTTAGGTTTAGTAGTGTGTTTTGGGCTTTAGTTATGGTATTTGGGTTTAGGTAGGGTATTAGAGGGGGAAAAAGGTTGCAAAAAAGGTGTACTTCTTGAAGCTATGACAACCACCCATGATTCTGTCAGTTATGATGGTACACTCCCAATACAGCTACCCTTTTGAAGTAATAAATAAAGGTTTTAATGACGACCAGATCAAAGACCAAACGCTCTAGTGTTTTCCAAAGCACTGTAAGGTACCATAGAAATTATAAAGTACATTGTTAGAGTTTATCCTTTTTTGAGAAAATACATTTATACCCATGAGGTTTGAGGAAAATACATACAGAGCCTTCAGTTTTCAAAAAATACATTAAGTATCCTTATTTTTTTTAATAATGACACTTAGACTCCTTCATTAATTGACCCTTAATTAACTCACAGAAATGCTGATGTATGTTGATGTCATGTGATAAAGTATATAAAATTCCAAAATTACCCCTTTAATTTTCAGAAAACACTATTCTTGCTCCAAAACATTATTTATTTAATATTTAAAAATCCGGTTCTAACTCATGAGGTCGCCACGTGTCCCTTTTGACACCCCTAAACTATGGTTAAGATTCACCCACCCATCCTTGGTTTTTTTTAAAAAATATTAATTTTTTCTTGAAAATTAAAAAACAATTAGATTTTTTATACTATTAAAAACAGTTTTTTAATACCACCCCTTGAGGTCGCCACGTGTCCCTTTTGACACTCCTTAACCGTGGTTAAGATTCACCCACCCATCCTTGGCTTTTTAAAAAAAATATTAATTCATTTTTGAAAATTTAAAAAAAATAGAGTTTTTTTAATATCACCCCTTGAGGTCGACACATGTCCCTTTTGACACCTCTTAACCGTGGTTAAGATTCACCTACCTATCCTTGTTTTTCTTTACATATTAAATTTTTTTTTTAATTAAAAAAAATAGAGTTTTTTTTAATATTAAAAACAGTTTTTTAATATCACCCATTGAGGTCGCCACGTGTCCCTTTTGACACCCCTTAACCGTGGTTAAGATTCACCCACCCATCCTTGGCTTTTTAAAAAAAAATATTAATTCATTTTTGAAAAAAATAAAAAAATAATTAGTGTTTTTTTTTAATTAAAAACAGTTTTTTAATATCACCACTTGAGTTGCCCTGTGTCCCTTTTGACACCCCTTAACCGTCACCCCTTGAGGTTGCCACGTGTCTCTTTTGACACCCTTAACCGTGGTTAAGATTCACCCCTTGATTTTCAAAAATGAATTAATATTTTTTTTTAAAAAAACCAAGGATGGGTGGATGAATCTTCATCACGGTTAAGGGGTGTCAAAAGGGACACGTGGCGACCTTAAGGGGTGATATTAAAAAACTGTTTTTAATATTAAAAAAACTCTATTTTTTTAAAATTTTCAAAAAAAATTTAATATGTAAAAAAAAACAAGGATAAGTGGGTGAATCTTAACCACGATTAAGGGGTGTCAAAAGGGACACGTGACGACCTCAAAGGGTGATATTAAAAAACTCAATGTTTTTTTCATTTTCAAAAATGAATTAATATATTTATAAAAAGCCAAGGATGGGTGGGTGAATCTTAACCACTGTTAAAGAGTGTCAAAAGGGACACGTGACGACCTCAAGGGGTGGTATTAAAAAACTGTTTTTAATATTAAGAAAACTCTAATTTTTTTTTAATTTTCAAAAAAGAATTAATATTTAAAAAAAAAAACCAAGGATGGGTGAGTGAATCTTAACTACGGTTTAGGGGTGTCAAAAGGGACACGTGGCGACCTCAAGGGGTGATATTAAAAATTGTTTTTAATATTAAAAAAACTCTAATTTTTATTTTAATTTTCAAAAAAGAATTAATTTTTTTTTTTTTAAAGGATGGGTGGGTGAATCTTGACTACAGTTAAGGAGTGCCAAAAGGGATGCGTGGCGATCTCATGGGTGAGAACCGAATTTTTAAATATTAAATAAATAATGTTTTAGAGTAAGAATAGTGTTTTCTGAAAATTAGAGGGGCAATTTTAGAATTTTATATACTTCATCACATGACATCAGCCTACATCAGCATTTCTATGAGTTGATTAATGGTCAACTAATGGAGGGGTCTAAGTGCAATTATTTTAAAAAGTAAGGGTACTTAATGTATTTTTTAAAAACTAAGGTGTATTTTCGTCAAACCTGAGGAGGTGTAAATGTACTTTCTCTGTCTTTTTTCATATCGGGAAATTTGTTCACACAGGCATACTGTAAAACTAGCATTACGAGGGAGGCGTGTAACATTTTTCATCACTGCTTCAATTCCCAGTACTAATCCTTGTGTCTGTTTAAACAAGTCGTACGCAGTATCTGCAATGTAGATTTGTATTTATAACCATTAGGAATATACATCCACATATCATAGGAGGATAATTATTTCTTTCTCCATGTTGCACTTCATGGTTGTAACTTGTAAGTAAAGGGTAGAAGAACTAGGTAATACACGAAAATCCTCTAGGACATAAGCAAAATACATAAAACAAAAAGGGTAAAAGGGAAGTATATGATAGAGCATTGTCCTAGATTTGGATGCCTATTTATGGCAAGATTCCTTGAAGGAGAAAGGGTTTAAGCTTTGTGAGCATGGAGGCGAACTGGAAGCCCTTCAGCAGGAATC
This sequence comes from Tetracentron sinense, assembly GCA_015143295.1. Taxonomy (NCBI): domain Eukaryota; kingdom Viridiplantae; phylum Streptophyta; class Magnoliopsida; order Trochodendrales; family Trochodendraceae; genus Tetracentron; species Tetracentron sinense. The sequence continues at coordinate 8,094 of JABCRI010000328.1, read as the reverse complement.
GGCATGGGATTGACGATTATCTTCTCACCGGGAAGCAATTTCTCCCACTTGAATCTTCTCACCACATTGTGCATGAACACAAGTATTTCCAATCGAGCATACTCTTTCCCTGGGCACATACGAGGTCCACCTCCGAAAGGAACATATGTGTAAGGAGCAGGTCCATTTCCTTCGAATCTGGTAGGATCGAATTTCTCTGGCTCTGGGAAGCATTCGGGATTCCTGTGCGTAGAATTTGCGCTCCAGTATAGCTACAGAGATAAATAGACAGTGAATAATAAGTAAACTACATCTTTTGAAGAGCTCTTGAAATCTATGGAATTCATATCAATGGATATAGCTTACCTTCCATCCCTTTGGAATGGAGAAACCTGCAAAGATGAAGTCATTAATGGCCTCTCTGAAAGCTCCCTGAAGGGGTGGTGCAAGTCTCATCACTTCGCAGGCTACGTTCCATGAATACCTCATCTTTTGTATGTCATCCCAATTCAGCAACTCTCCTGGTTTCTTTGAATTCGCAATCTCCATTTGCTCTATTGGTCAATAGAAAGAAAGCAATTAGAAACTCTTCACTATATTGAAGTGAAAAATGCTAATCATACTCTGACAAGCCCTACTTTTTTTTTTTTTTTTTTTGATGAAATGACAAACTCTACTCTTACCTTTTTTATATATAATAAAATAATTGACATTATGCGACCCACAAGTGCTATACTGCTATCCAAAAGGCTGTTTAATATCTCTAACGCTTTTGGCAGTATAGCCTATTTGGTTAGGATAAAGCTTCTTCTAGAGCATTCTTCGCAACCTCACCAAAATAGTCAAGACTCATAAAAAGTTTTTTTGGTGAGCCATTTTTTTAAAACATTACTTTAAACAAAAAAAGAAAACGAAAAATGAAAAAGAAAACAAAAAAGAAGAGAGAAACCTTTATTTTATGATTTATGTGGACCCACAAGAAATGAAGGAAAGAGAAATTTTAGCTTTGGTGAGTTTACAATAACTCACCAAACTTGGTGAATATTATATATTCATCAAACTCAAATCTTTATTTTTTGCTGAGTTTTGGTGAGACAATTAAAGAGAGTTTTTAGTATTTTTTAGCCATTTGGCCGAGGCTGCTAGGAATGCTCTTAGACCGTCCTATGGCCAAGACCATGCTTCCGAGTACTGGATTTCAGGTGGGCTCATCATGTGAAAATATGCCCCCACACGGTCTCGGCCCCGGTCTCCGTTGCAAAGTCCATTTGGTTAACAAGAAGGGAAAAAGCAGGAGGGGGAGTGTTACCCTTACTCGCCCCTTTTTTCGAGTAAGAGGGTAAGAATTATGTTAGATCCTTGGCCCACCACAAATTCTTATCTCTTTTTTTTTGCTCCGAAAAGGAGAGCATGGAGCTAGCAAAATCCCAAAAGAATATGTTATTCGATTTCCTTCAGAATCCCTGAATAACTTGTAAACGATTTTGGCGCATCTTGTAAAAGCGACTAATTATGTGCTAGCCAAACACACTTTTAACTGGAAAAACGATTTAGTCACCTTAAATAAGTAAAACCAGCCCCAAATCGTGTCCTATTTTCAAAAGAATTAAATATCCATGGCATAAATTTTATTTATTTTTTTAAGAAAAAGGTAGAATTCAATTGTAAAATCATTTGCACGAAAAGCAAGATATATAATTATCTTTACTTAAAGAGAAGTTACATCCCACGTCTTTATCCTATATTTAATCAAAGATAGTTAAAGATAAGAAGCTACGTTACGTAGAGAATAGAAGAGATGAAATTGAATTTAAAGGTGATTTACCTTTATAGACTTCATTGTAGATTGCTGGAAGCTCTGCAAGATACTTCACAACGAAAGTTATGGCAGCGCTTGGCTGTGTCATGTCCACCGATCAGCAAACCCAGAATCTTATCGGCAATATCCATCTCGTTCATAGTGCTGGCCGTTCTCAGTCGGCGGTGAGGAGCATGTAGGAAATATGTCTTGAGTCGGGGACGCCCGATTCTCGGCCAGGTCGATCTTCCTTTGCTTGATAATCGCCCGGAGCTCCTTCCGGATCACGTTTGATGCTTTAATGGCACGGTTAAAGGGTGTCCCTGGCAAATCAATGGGTATAGCTATGATCCCAGATGCAATGGCGTTAAAGGGGTCGGCGAACTTGGCGACATGTTCAGGGTCTTCGATGCTCAAGAACAAGCGAGCATGCTAACCAGAAGGTAAATCTCTTAGCCAGAGGGAACACTACACCTCCTTTTTATTATCCCAGCCTGACTCGAAGTGTCGCTGCGCGATTGTGTCCATGATACCGGATATATCGCTGCAACGCTTCGGGCTTTCATGAACCCAGGGAGCATCTTCCGCATCTTCTTCGATTCCTCTTTGGACGAGGTTTGAAGAGAAGATGGGAAGATCTTGTTGACGGAACGTGGCCACCATGCGTTAACAAGCTTGTTTCTCGTTAGAAAACAAGAACTTGTTCCGCGGGCGCCACAGAAAACAGCTTGCAGATTCTCCAAGCAACGAAGTCTTGAAGACTTGGGAAGAGTACTTAGCCATCCTATCATATATGAATTTCTCCGGATAACCCTTCCGAAGGCCTGCGGCGAGAGGAACTCACAGAGACTTTCGCGAGAAAAGGGCAATCCTTCCTACGGGGAGGGACGATTTTCAAGGGGTTGGGGACTTACGGTTGTAGACTAGGAATCGAAAGTAAGAGGAGAAATGATATGAAACGGATAGGAGAGATAGGAGGAAGCATGGAGAGAAGAAGAGCGCCGATTGTCGTTGACTTGCTCATGTAGTGAAGAGAGAGAACGATTGGGTGAGGTTTGGCAAATGAGAGAGGGAACGACTAAATAGATTCAAATATAGGGAGGGATGTGGTACTGGTCTTAGGTCAAAGAAGGTTTACTTGAAACAAAAGGTGCGAGTTGGCGTCATTCAGCGATAGTTAGTGTGAGCGGTTTTAGTTGAGTGCACAAGTTCAAAACATGGAAAATTAGGCAGCATCCCGTTTGTGTACAATATCTAGTGAAATTATTTCATAGAAGTGTAGTACATGAGAGAGAGGGAAAGGGAGAGGCCTTTGTGGTAGAGGTGAGTGAGCTGTTTCAGTTATTCTATTGCGGTGGCTGAAGAACATAGATTACGTAGGGAAAACAATAGTAACGGGAAAATAATAATAATCTGGATCGATTATGGTGGGCACTTTCCATAGAGAACGAATAAATAATTTATCTTTACAACACATAACACATTGATCGTAATCAAAGTTCCCTGTTTTTTTTTGGTTTTAAGCTGGCTGTGCAGTAGCTAGGGTGTATAGCCTGATCTATGAGCAATAATCCGCTCCACGGTCCGTGGAGTATGAGAGTAGTGTTTGCTTCCTCTAAACCAAATATGGTGTCCCTTTTAATTCCCTTTAAATATGTAATCTTTGTTATTAACCTTGTATTTTTTCTAAAAAAATCAAGATTAAAAACATTTAAACCTAAAAGTTAGAAAAATATTCACCTGAGGGTTAAAGGGAGGTTAAAAGGGAACATGTGTCAGGCCGTAGAAAGATGGACGGAGATACCCACTTTCGTTGCTCCACCACTGGGAGCGGATTATGTTGTTGAGGGTTTCACATTCCCTCAGCTACAGTGTGACGTTGGATAGGCACACATATTAGCGTTCTTTTAAATTTGGGGTGCCGCCTTTGTAAACCCACTAGCCCAAGTGAAATGGGTGTTGAGACCTAAAGTAGTTTTTTTTGGACTACTAACCAAAAACAAAGACGGGTTTAATCTCTAAAGATGCATTTATAAGAGTATTTTTGTAAATTGAAAAGAAAATCCTTTTGGCTAGACGGAAATGATAGAATCGTACCTTTTAGGGGGTTAGCCTAGGTGGTCAAAGGGAGCGAACGTAAACCGAAGGGTCTTCGCAAGATGCGAATCTAAGGCTACCCTGCAATAATTAGAAGTATGGGTTACTATTATCACGGGGAATAATTCTGAGTTTGGGTCAACTATACCCACGTTAACCCGAAAAATATAAGAAAATTAATTAATCCTTATAGTGACAGAATGCCATTTGATGAACGATCTTACGCTTGGATTATGAAAGATGAAGTGCAATATGATTAATAGGAGAAAAACATGATATGTTGATAAGGAGGCCAGAAAACGTCAAAGCAAGTAGGGAAGGGGATATAAGCACGAAAGAAGAGGCAATAGTTATGATGGAATATCACAAACCATTAATGTTTCAAGCCGATTTGTATGTACTCAGTAATTGCACAATAAATATGCCCAGTAAAAAATAAACAAAATAAAACTCTCCATGTAATGTGCAGTTTTTTATTTGGCTTTTTAATTATAATAAAGTTAAATCAACACGCAACTGTATACACAACATGTTACTATGCCCAGTGTCCCATTAATATGGTTTTGAAAAAGCTTTGTACGATCACGATCCCATCAATGGAACAAGAATCTTCGGATAGGGGGAAGAATAAACATACTAATTTAGTGGGGTAAGACTGGTAACGACCACAAAACATGTGTATCATATATTAATTACCGAACAGGTTCACGTAAAGGTAAGGGTATTTTAATATTTTCATAATGAGATCAATCAGACAGTTAAATAAGAAGGAGAATAAATACAGTTGACTTGTCTCTGGGCTATTTATTCATTGTATCGATTATGTTGAAAAAATTCTCGTGTGGAATCTATTAACAATTTCACATATTGAGGGTTATGTAGAAAGTTCCAGTATAATATTAAATTAGATATGGTATAATATGTGTGGGTATGGATGTTATAAACGTTCACCTGTCCGGTAAATGGTTAACAAGTCCATTGGCAATGGTAAAGCCAATGACATTATGGGATGCGGACTTTGCTACTGATACCCATTAGAGGCCGAGGACCATGATCTAAGGGGGAGCATTAGGATTTCAGGGGGTGGCCCACTTATGTGTATTGGCGACAACTGAAATCCCAATGATCTCTAGAGCATTGGTCTTGGTGGTCTCGACCCCCATTAGGGCTGCTGAAGCTTCGATCATATTGGAATAGCCTCTCATGGTAGTTATTTATATAAAAAAATTTGTTAACTTTAAAACAATGTCCCTTTGTACACTTTTATAAATCAAGTTGCCCTTTTGACCTCGTAAAATCACATGTACCTTCACTGTTGGCCTGCAATGACCCCTGCGGTGAACATATTATCCACATCCAATATATAAGTAATATACTATTAATTATAAAGAGAGCACCCACTCCCTTAGTTACCGTGTTACAAGTTTCGTTTCTGAGAAAATATCGGACTTATTTAATAGTCAAAATTTTTTATTTCCCTTTTTTAATCCTGTTAATCAAATCTTTTATTTTCATAATGAACATTTGTAAGAGATGTTATGATTTTGTTTTGTATAAGGTTATCCTGAGGTTTCAAAAGCTACATGTAATTTTAGTTCAACATATCTGTGATCCCTGTAGACCCGGGATTGTAACCCACTCTATAGTGATCAGAAGTGAACCGAGGAAGAATAGTGATAAGATGTTGAAATAAGAGGGAAAGTCGCCACCATTTAGATTGTGAGAGAAAAGAGGGTCCCTTAAAAGGTTGGATAAAGGCTCTTTGGTCCTACAAATGAGAGCTCGATGGTAAGGAATCAAGTTTGAGTCAGAGGGCGGTCTAGGCACCATAAAACTCCCATCCGGAGGATAAGTTACCTACTCCCTAAGTCTGAGATTAAAGTGGAGGGACACATAAGAGGAAGCTGTATTCCATAATTATACTGACAGAGGTTATCAGTAACAGTAATGTACTGTTAAAATAAAGACTGGGACAGGATAGGGAGTTCTAGCCTAGAGTGAAGCTGGAAACCCGATCAGGGTTGCATAACGATCCAATTAGTGGAAGCAAGTAACCAGTAGTTTAGAGGGTAGTTGTGGTTTGTGTTGATTGTTTTGGATTATGGGTGTGAGAAAAAAGGGTTTCACTTTTTTTTGGATGGCTAGAGTGTTTTTGAATGGTTTGGGCTTCTCCAATCAGGAGCGTTTGGGCTGTTGCGGAGGCTACATGTGCGGGGAGCAGTTGGACAAGGTTAGATACAATGTCAAGAGCATGGTGAGGGGGTTTGCAACTGGTGTGTGAAACCAAGGTTTTAATCGAGAGATTCAGGACCATAGGTTAGGCCTAAGGTTAGGGGGATTGAAACAAGGGTTTGAATCGAGGTTTGAGGACAGAGGGTGTGATTGGGATATACCGTAAGTTTGAACGGAGGGGGAATAGACCGGCAGCGGGTTGTTTTTTTTTTTTTTGGGGGGGGAAAGGAGAGGCGAAGTTAATGGGTAAAGCGCTTGGGCAGGAGGGTTTTGACAGGGTTAGTGAAGGTTTAAAGTAAAAACGGACAGGTGGGTGACAGGTAAGATATGTTTAAGTAAAAACCGGGCAGGGGTTTGCGACATTGATAAGATAGTTTAAGTAAAACGAGCAGGGGTCGACAGGGCAAGCAATAGTCTAAGGGATTTAGACAAACAATAAAATGAAGTAAAGATAATTAAAAGACGCTAAAGAAAACATCAGAATTTTGGCGATATTACCTTACAGGGAAAACAGCAAAAGGGTCTCTAAATAAGTGGTCCCGAGAAATGATTTCTGCGAATCGAATTACCGGGACGTCGCCACGGTAAAGAGATGGTTATTCGAAAGGGGAATAGAGAGAAGAGGCAGAAGCAAGGTGAAAAGGAAAAAGGATGTTGTGAGAGAATTGGTTGGATGGGAGGTATTTTAGGAAAGCAAAAAAAAATAGGGGGCGCTAGCGCCCCTTTAGTATAAAAAAACCCGAAAAGTGGTGGCACTGAATAGAAGTTAGGGGCGAAACGGCGCGGTGATATAGAAAAGCAAACAAAATTGGACGAAATGGGGGAGGCGGAGTGTCTTGAGTAGCGCACCGCTTAGTTGGGTTTTGCAAAATACACTGCCGAAGCGATATGCCGACCAAAAGAGAAACGGCCCCTTGGGGCACTTTTGAGAGTAGCGCCCCTGGCTAGGGGACCCAAAGTTTTTTTTTTTTTTGGTTCGCCCCGATGTGTGGCTCGCTTCGATTCGCGAAAAGCGGTTTGATCCATTTCTAAGCCGCGTTTAGCTCTCGGGAAAAATGTCAAAATTGGATGGGGAGAAAATCCAGAAGAATAAATATTTTTAGAGGAAAACATGATTTAGACAGTTTTTTAAGGATAGGTGTCTTGGCGCGGTAAGTTTTATCATTTTAAGTCCCAATTAATTCCAAACATAGCCAAATTAATCAAAAAATTTGTTTGTAACAATCATTGTGACAAAAGAAAAAAAAAAAATTTATACAATTTTTTAGGGGTATTTTGGTCATTTTTTTATCCTTAGGGGGCATTGGTGGTCTGGATTACCTGAGGGGCGTTTTGACGGAAACGACGCACGTGGAAAGAGGGTTTAAAAAGTTGTTTTAAAGATTTTTCGAGGGGTTACAAAGAGGAACTAGGGGGGAATGCAAAATTGGGGGGCTATGTAGCATGTGGCCTCGCTTGCAGAGGGTGCGGGGCAACGAAGAATGACAAAGGCTGATAAGCTTCCATTTTGGTAACGCTAGGTGGTGAAAGAAGACCCTGCGAAAAAGATAGAGGAGGAAGGCAGTGGATTTCTACTGAGACTGCTAGTCTTAGGGATAGGACGCGATCTTGTACAAGGGTGACAGTAGGAAGGGGGTGTGTTTGCCAAGTTGGCAATTACTGGGGCGAGAGGTGGGTTATGGCGTATGAAGTTGCTGCTAATCGATCACAGCCCAAATTAGCGTGATGCTGCAATGATGCAATGGTGAAGTGAGATGCAAGTGGGTGAGATTACCATCGGAGTGATGCTTGTTGCCAACCTGGCTGCACAAAGAGGCCCTAAACTTGTAAAATCAACCCCCCAATTTCACGTACTCCTTGCCGACAGCCCGGTGCGCCCCTTAGTGCAGTTGTTGGAACGGAATGGGTGCCTTTGCCGTGGCATGTGTGTCCTTTTCAAACCACACCGCACGTTAGGGCCGTGGACCTGTTGTCCACATGGAAGGGCC